>JAAGNO010017201.1:0-21743 GCA_033439905.1 Ceryle rudis
AGGGGGGTTGGGTTCGATACTGGTTTTGTATATATTTGTATATATTCCATTTTTATTATTATTATTTTAATTTTCATAAAAGCTGTTCTAGTTTCCTTTTCAAATCACTAAGTCTCTCTCCCTTATTCCTCTTCTCATCCCCCTTGGGGAGGGAGGGGGGTTAACAGAGAGTTTTAAGTCTAAGGGGCCACCCTGACCCTAAACCGTGACAGCTCTCAACTTCACTACTGGACAAACCTAGGGATATGTAGCTACCACAACATTGCATCTATCAGTCTATTGAATTTTTTTTAGATGACCCAAGATGGCAAAGTAAAAATAATAAAACCATATTTTCTCTAGTTTTAAATAAGTAGGGAAAAAAATAGCTTGTGAATGTTCAAAAAATAAATATTAGCTAAAGATGACTGGCAGAGTTTGAGACTCCTGGAATTTTTAAGAGAAAAAAATATATATATAATTCCAGCAGAATCAGAGGAAAAAGGAAAGTTGAAATCAAATATTCATATATTTCTCCCAGATATTTGGACTATTTGTGAACACTGGAAGAAGTGGGGGAAAAAATCCTTTAAATATTGTTGCATGCTACATTAAAGGGAAATCTTAGACATTCCAGAATATTGTTGTAAAATTATTTTGACTACATATTAACCAGCTGCAGTAGGAATAAACAGTGGATCAAATTATGTCTTCCAGACACCCTGGACAGATGAAATTTCACCATCAGAGGCAAGAGTGGAGAGTAAAGGTTATGTTCCCAAAATACGTGGGTAGTGCTTGATACCTTGTGGAAAGTTTAACATGTAGTTTCAGCTGACTGAATTTATAAAGATCCAGCAAGGAGTAAGAGAAATTGCCTGTCAGACACCACTGGGCACTGAGGACCACAGATGGAAAATGATTCAAAATATACTAGGCTTCCCCAAATGTGTGCCTAATGGACATACTTGTATATATTTATACAAGACTCCAAAAGGTCACATTACAGTTCTTGCTATGCTTCTCCCATTTCAGGTTTAATGACATGTTTTTATTATCTGACAGTGATACTGGGAAGTGATTCTATCTGCTGGTGCAGACTTCAGCAAATTGATCTTTTCTGTGGGAATGATTTTTACGCTGACACTTTTGCTTTGGAGTAGTTTACTTCTAGAAGTTCATGGATTGTTTGTGCCTCCTGCTTCAGCAGCCATGTTAACCAAGCAGGTTTGTTCCTATATGTTAATAAACAGCTAAGAAAACACTCAAAGCTTTCTTGGCTTTGACCTCATTGACTGCTGAAGTCCCTTCCTTTCTTTGTCCAGCTCATTTCACTGACTTGGTCTCCTAGTTTTTAACTTTGTTGATATGTAACTGAGAGACTGGGCTACAGGGCTAATTCTATTTGTTGGGCTCTTTTTTCATGAACTCAGATCATGACTACAGGGTCAACTCCTTGACCTGTCCTTCTACAATGTATTCATTATTTGTCAAAAGTCATGCTACTGTCAAGGACAATTTCAGAACAATCAGTTATTGCATCCTTCCAGGAATTTGGCCCTGTAATAAACTAGTGAGCAAATTCCACTAGTAACTTGGGAATTTAACTTCTTAGAATGAGCTAATTCCAACATTAGCCTCTCCAGTAACACAAGTGCTCTCACATCACATTTCAGTCTGATGATAAGATTCCATAGCAGATTTTCACCATTGCATTAGCATGATATTCTTGATTATCCTTGTCAAAAATTGTATAGTCATACCTGTTATATCTACTATGTCAAGTTTCTTCATAGTCTTATGCATCATTAACACATAATGTTGACTCACTGTTTCTACCTTTTTACTGTCTTTCCAGGGGAGAACAGTATCTTTCAGTACCTACATTCTGTCACAATTATTTCTCAGTGTGATTTGCCATGAAAAGTTACGATGAAATTCATGAGGAAAAATTTTGCTTGACTCACAAAATCCCAACATAATACCTTAATTTTTACAATGTCTGCTATTGTTCTGCAGAACCCGGCACTTGGCCTTATTGAAAAGTCATACTATTGTCCTTGGCCCACTGATCCAGTCTGTCCAGATACCTCTGCAGAGCCTACTTACTCTCAAGCAGATCGACACTTCTACCCATCTTGGTGTCATTTACAAACTTACTGAGGGTGCCCTCGACCCTCTCATTCACCTCATTGATAAAGATATTAAACAGAACTTGCCCCAGTACTAAGCCGTGGGGGACACTACTTGTGACCAGCCGCCAACTGTATTTAACTTTGTTTACTACTACTCTTTGGGCCTAGTGATCTAGCCAGCTTTTTATCCAGCAAAACATATGCCCATCCAACCCATGAGCAGACAGTTTCTCCAGGAGAATGCTGTGAGAGATAGTGTCAAAGGCTTTAATAAAGTCCGGATAGACAACATCCATAGCCTTTCGCTCATCCACTAAGTGGGTGACCATGTTGTACAAGGAGATCAGGTTAGTTAAGCAGGACCTGCCTTTCATAAACACAGGCTGACTGGGCCTGATCATCTGATTTTCCTGCATGTACCGCCTGATGGTACTCAAGATGATCAGCTCCATCAGCTTTTCTGACACTGAAGTCAAACTGACAGGCCTGTAGCTTCCCAGATACTCCTTCCAGGCCTTCCTATAGAGATGTGTGTTAACACTGGCTAATTTCAAGTCTGCTGGGACTTACCCAGTCAGCCATGACTGCTGAACAATGATGCCAGAGGCAATAGTTGTGCATCTACGTTATTTCAATTAAAGCAGCAAACTCACTTTTGCTGGTTATGTACACCTCTTCGAGAAGGTGTTGTCCTTCATCTCTCTTTAAACTCTGATTACCCACACAACCAGTTAAACAGAGCTTCAGTCTGGAAGAATGAGAGGATTTAAAGAATTAAGAGAAAAACAGAGGAAAATGTATTGTCATCTGCTACAGATTTGGAATTTGCTTTAAGTGTTTCATGATATTTTTAGTTTTGTACATTATTCTTTAAATAGAAATTTCTTATATGTCTGTAAGAACACTTCCCAGTGCAGCCGTATCATATGTATGTCATGTATTTCACTTTATTCTTCTCATGGAGAAACAGAAAATTCTAATAGATTTTCATACCATCTATAAGATTTATAATTCTGATTCTTATTTCTTAGTAGGACTTACTGGAAACAGTATTTTTCAAAAGATTTTGTGGTTAAAATGAAAAATAAGTACTGGAGGGAAATGAGAATGGTATTCTCAAATCTTCTGTGAAAGAAAAATGAAGTATTCTACTGATTCAGGGAAATGATGTAAACGTAGACATTATTCAACTTTCAGAGCTAGTAGGCAGTGGTGTGGTATGCAGTTCCTTTTTGCCTCTGGTGCAGAATGTCACAGAGGAATCAAGAAACCTTTCTACCAATTTGGTTATTGAATTTCATGTTTTTGCAGTGTGTGAAGTTTTTGTTGTGATGGCATTTTCAGCAATAAATTAGTATAAATTTTTTGTCCAGTTTTTTCAGTGAATAAAAATAGATATGTGGTTTGACAAGCAAGTTTCTCCATCAGTCTGAAACTCTGCTTTTAAATGAATTGCTGTGATTTAAGCTTGTATTGGGGTTTTCAATTTGAAAAGCACAGAACTGTATGCTTTCAAAAGGGGCTGTGGGTGCACAGATATTTATCTCACACTGAAGGATAATAGGATTTATAACTGTGAGTCATGCTGGTGCCTTATAAAAACCTTTAATCACCATTAGAAATACCTGTGTTATCTGACTTATCCTTGTGGATACAGTGATGTCAAGGTTTAGGGTCATGGCCACCCACTGGACCTATAACAGGTGCTCTCTGTTAATTCCTCTCCCTTCCCAAAGATGAAGAGAAAGGGAATAAGGGAGAGAACTTTATGGATTAAAAAAGAAAACTGCTTGTTCTGATTTGCAGTGTGGACAAAATAGTGCTGAAGGCAGAGTGGAAGGTATTGCCAGTATCCTTTCAGCTGGCAAGCAAGCTCTTGTTCAGTTGTATTACTGCTATGCTGCTGTTATTGTCCTGGGAGGGGATTGCTAGTGGCATGGCTCTGGCCAAAACTGAAGCTTGTTGCATGACCTTCCCAGGAACAAAGGAGAAGAGCAGTGCTGGAGCAATTGTGTTTCAGCCCAGCAGTGCTGCCAGCTGAAAACAGGGCGTGACTGACAACTCTCCTCTTGTTTCACTGCTAGGTGACAGGAGCCTCTCCATGCTCTTTTACACCACTGAAACTGTCTTCCTATGAGAACCAGGGGAGAGAGGATCCTTGTGCTGAAGACAGTCCTCCCATTTGGGATCAGTGCCAGTGGTGTCATGCTGCTCCATTTTAACAGTGCTGAGCAGCTGAGCTGCTCTGTGGGAGCTATGAGCATAGTAGAGTACTCTGTCTCTCTGACTTAGCACGTGCTAGTGCTCACCACATTTGCTTTAAAACTGAGTCTTCTGCCTGCTTGAGCAAATGTTCAGTCACTGAGCTAAAGCTAAGCTGTCTGTAAGGCAGCATTTGTTAGTTGGTACTTCTACATGTAGTCTAAGAAGGAAGGGGCCATTTATGCAGGCCAATATGGGCTCAGACTGTTGTCTGGGTAAAATAGCTGTGAAGGTATCCTTTGCCATATGCTTGGGAACTCATGGACAAGAAGGTGTCTTGTTTGGAGTAAAAGACTGGAGAATTTTTCCTCAGGGATGGCAAGCTATGTCAGTGTCACAGAACAGGCTTTCAGTCTGTGAAATGGAACTGTAGCAATTGTTGATGCTAAAATGTTTGACAGTGCTGTATTGCAGGAAAAGAATGACACTTAGTGTGATATACTCAAAACTGGAAGCAGAAGGAGTAATGGGAAAAGAATTTGAATTTACATCACATAGTCCATCCCATTTTGGCACACGATAACATGGAAACATAGTACTAAAAATTGTGCAGATCTACTGGGGATACTGTTCCAGGCTGAGCACTTTAATTGCAAATAGATGTTATGCAGGGTGTACATAGTGCATGAGCTCAGGCTAAGAGTGTGTTACTATCCCATTATCCCTTTGATTTTATTTTCCTCTGTTCCTTTAAGAGAGTCTGGTAAAACCTTCTGGAAGGAGGTAGGAAGTTGCTCTTTGTCTTTGTGAGCTACTGAGCTTGATCAAGGTGGAAAAGACTTAAGAGATTAGAGGGTAAGACTAGAGTTGGAAGCCTGCACCTCATGCATACTGAGAAAGTGCTGCAGGCTGGGATCTGAGAGCCAGCAATACTGGAGATGGTAGGAACTATTCCAAGTGGCTGCAACTCAGAAAAATGATCCTTGAATTGGCTGGAAGAAGGGTATCTCCTCCAAGACTGCAGTCAACCCTCCTCTGTTTCCCCATGCAGCTTAGAGTTCTCTCTATTTAAAAGTTTAGATTTTTCTATTTAAATGCACTTTGGGTCTTCTGTGTTTTAGAAACCTTTCAGTCTTTTGGGGGAGGTCCAGTTATGGTCATCAGTAAATATGCCACAGCCTAAGAGCCAAGCCAGTAAGATTCCTTGTGCTAACTGTGCACGTGGGTGTGGGCAAGCTTCAGAGTTTCTAAAGCTTTGTCATGAAGCCCACTGGAGGCAATGGAGGTGGAGCTCAGACTCTTTGCCTCAGTCTCATAAACCAGTGTGCAGTGCTTGGAACTAGAGTTCAAGTGAAGGAGATGATGAGGCAGGGATAGGGGCTTTATCTGCCCTATTCAAACCCTTTGCCTGACACTCTGCTACAGCTTCACTCCTGTGCATGACCCCAGCGGAGCTGAAATATGAAAGCCATTGAAATGGTGAATATGAAGGGTTAAAATACTTACATGTCTAAATAAACTGGCATCTTTAACAGACACATACAGAGGAATAATGGGGAGGGATGTTGTTCTCCATCAGTAATAGAAGGACATAGAAGGAGAGCTTTTTGAACTAAATTGTTGCATTTTGAGCTTTGATTTTATATTTCCTCATACTGATGTTGCCCTTGCTATCTTTGAAAGATATGTTATTGTTTCCAGATGCACTTTGCAGTGCAGATTTGATTTCTTATGGTTCATATTACAGGATTAATTAATTGTTGGTTAGTGCTATGTACTTTACATATGAGGTTTCTCAAGGAAATTTCCCTAGATTGTTCTATTCAATTATCTAGTTTACAGTAAGCAAATAAGTTTCCATAAAAAGGACAGATAAGTCATATAAATATTTCTTCCACTTTTTCTGTCTTGCTTAGTACATGGTGGGATTGCAGGTGCTTTCGTTTATTCAGGTTTTATCCATTTACTTGTAACCTTCCTGCATATTTGTCAGGCATTTTAGATTCTGGTTGCCATTGCCAATGGTAAAGTCCTGCACCTTCACATGTCTTTTAAGTGAGCCTTATTTTCTAATTCTTTTCCAAGTGTTGTCAAAAGTCCTTTATTCTCTTATGCCTTGTACAATAATGTGTTAGCAAAGATAGTTCAACTTGATGTTTATTCTAAAAGCTAGCGTGTTTAAACAGTAGCTGCACTTATCACAGAATCACAGCATCATCAAGGCTGGAAAAGACCTCCAAGTTCATCAAGTCAAATCATCCAGCTAACACTGTGGTGGGGGAGCTGTTCAGCAAACACATCCAGATGTGAATTCAGTTATTTTTCTTTCTAACTCCTGTAAACCTACATATTATAAATATATATGTTTTGTCTAATAATGTGCTATGGGTTTTGTCTCCTTAATGTGACATAATAGTGTGGGGTTTTCTTACTTGCCTTTACATATAAGGTTTCATTAAGAAAAGATTACGTAACAGTTGGGTATTTGTGATTTCTCAAAAAGTTCATTCTGTACATCTGGAATGTGATGGGCTTCAGTAAAAAACTTTCAAATACTATGCTTGCCCTTTAGAAAGAGTTGCATCCCTAAGATCTAAGGCGCAAATCATCAAAGTTAATTAGACCTCTAACTGCCCTGGTTTTCTAATAGAGTTAAAGGCTTAAATTACTCTCAAAACTGCAGAGAAATTTGGTTACAGAGAGTATTAGCAACATTTGACTGAGACAGTCATGTTTTGCTAAGTAGCTTTCAAACCCTGAAGCAAAGAAAATTAAGTTAGGTACAGAGTTTGTTACAAAATGGGAAGAGATTAAAATAAGGAGAGGATGAGTATTAAGGAAATTTTGTAATAATGCTAAGAGGAAAATTATGTTGTGAATATAATGAAAGCCCTTTGATTTAGAACTTAAGTGCTGCACAACAGTTAGAAAGCTATGGGGAACTGTCCTGTGTCTACAAACAAATTGATCAGACTAGCTAATAAGCTTGTTCCATATTCAGCTTCTGTGATTAGGTAACAGTCCTGTAGATCAAAGAAATAAATGTCAACTTCATGTTATGCAAAATTAGACTAGTCACTAAATCAAATTTTAAAAAAAGTACAAAACAGAACCAACAAACAAAACAAAAACACCTGTCTGGTTTTTAGGGTGATCATTAGTCTAACGTACTTACTTTTATTGTGGTGTACAGGCCACGATTTCCCATGTAGTAATCTGGGATGCCCTCTAGCTGATTTGAAAGTCTGAGAGCAATTCTATTTTAAGTAATATATTAAAATGGAAAGAAAGATCTCTGTTCTGTGGCAGGTTTTCATTTTTGCAATTTAGAAGATAGTTTTATGGTTTACCTAAGCACACTGTTCTCCCAACAGCACAGTGCCAAGATAAACTGGTGCAATGCTATTGCTAGTTTAGAGCCACAAGACAATTGCTGGTGATAGGTTAATTTCTAATGTCACTGACCTGAGAGGCGAAGGGATATGCATGCATTGCACATCTCTTTACTACATCTTGACCTGCACTTTCCATGCATCTTTGTTTGTTTGTTTTTTCTTTTCTGAACAGCTATGAATTTTCCACATGTTGTAGAAAACCCAGATAGTATGATTTCAGTTTAAACACAGTTTAACGGTTTTGTGAGCACAAGTTGGTGTAATGTAACTGTTCTTTGTTATAATTCCTGTATTGGCTCCTTTCCAACCTTTTCCATACATTTCTAGTGTGCATATATCAGAAGTGAAATAAATTCTTCACACAAGTTACTGTCCTCTGTGGGCTTCCAAGGTATAAAAGTAAATCAACAACCATCTTTAGTTTATTGAAAATAAAACTTGGAATCTGTGTAATCAGTCTTAAGGTAGTGAAAATTACCTGTGGTGGTAATATCTCATAACTTCAACAGGAAGCACAAATCTTTGTCTGAGTGTATTGGCAATAACAGCTGGGGGAGATTTTGAATCATTGTAGCTGTAAATGCAGTGAAAAGTAGTCAGATGCTCCTTTGTAACAATATATGCACAGTGCTAGGTATCTGTTTTATACAGCTACATGAGGATTTTATATCTAAGATACTGTTATTTCATGTAATTAATATTGACTTTTGCAGTAATTTCTTATATATAACACCAATTTTTGTATGATAATGTCTGAAGCTCACAAGAAATTGTTTACACAGCTGTCATCCATAGAAATGTAATACCTACAGAAATGCTTCAGTCCAAGTAGAGAGAGAAATGTGTAGATTAAGGAAGAGCAAGGTAGTGCTAGGAGTAGCCTGCATCATTTTGGCAAGCAGTAGGATTCCAAGTAGAGTTAGCTTCTTGTTCAGGGATCTTGATCCTCATTAAGACCCCTGAATAACAAGAGACTTTATTAGCTAAGTCAGTGCATCCCCTGGGGTTCAGGTTCACATTTGATTTTGATTTTCCATATTCACAGAAACTCTGCTTCTTTACCCAGAAACTTTGAAAGAAAAGTGGTAAATGCAATTTCCAAATTAAAAGATTTGCAGTGTCACACTAACAGTTTGAGGTAATTTAGAAGGTTAAACTTCCATAAAATAATTCTCCTTGCTTTCTGCTTCTTCTGTGTATTACACTTACTGTACCACTTTCCCTTAATATTCCATTTAGTTCTTCCTGGACTTGAAACTTTTTATCTAGCTAAAATACTCCTTAAGTATGCATTAAGCATGCCTGTTTTTCAGAGTGTGTATCTTCACGTTCCAGTTTCTTCTCAATCTTTAAAGAAATACATTTTTATGCAAATTGAAGAAAAATGCTCAAGGTAAAAGTTCAAGAGTATCTAATGTGTTTAAATATTGATGTATTTTCTATTGAAAATTTTAAAATGTGCCTTTCCAGAGCTTTGAGGTGCATGCACAAATCAATTTAAAAGCATACTTTTAATCTTATATGAAAGCATGGAAAAGGAATCTTCAGAAGAACTATCAGTCTGAGAAAGACATTCTCAGTAGCTAATTGAGAAAGGTATGGTAAAATGTAAACTAAATACCTCCATTTGTGTTTTCCTTTAGTAAACTTAAAATTGAAAATGGAAGGTCTTAATTACATTTGGCACAAGTAGTAGAATTGTATAGAAATCCACTGCTAAAGCTTGGTAGCCTTTTTGATAATGCATTTTCATTCATCCAATATAATGCAGTATAATTAAATGCCTTCTTAAACCAACAAAATATTTGGCTTAAAGGAATATTTTATGTTGAAGAGAATTTATTGAGGACAGTATGCCAGGAGTGGTTGTGAGCTTAACTCATTATTTTAGTTCAGATTGGAAGAATTGCTGTAAGACTGCAGCTGTAAGGGTAACATGTGGGGCTAGTCCAAATGTCCTTGTACATGCTGTGCCACATTTAGGATTCAGAAGATAACTGGCATTTCAGATGGAACTTAGTCTTTGTTCTGGAAATACTGTCTTTATCCAGAAGCAAATATTGAGAAAGCTGGGCAATGGTTATGGTGCTGCTGTGCTGCTTCTATTTTACTTCCGAAGTGTGGCCTTTATGTTTCTGGATCAGATACTCTGTTAAAATACATAGGATTCTTTTGTCACACTTAAAGTTAAGGATATTTCAATGTCATTGCCCGTTTAAAAATGTGTAAAATTATTTAATTAAGCCAGGGCTTTATTACCAAAATTTTAACACATTATTTTATATGCTTAATTACCTCTTAATGTTAAATGATATTCCAAAATAGTTTGAAGCTAACAGTTTATCTGGTGATGAGTATAAGGAGAATATCCATGAATGTATTTCTTCTGTAATACATACATAGAGAGTCCAGAGTCACTGCTCTGAATTAGTTTCATGACTGGCATATACATGTCAATGATGTCAAGCACAATGATGTAATTTTTCCTTATCACTGGATAACATCCCTGTAGATATCCCATTATGTGCCTACAATGAGACAATCACAGCACCTTATGTGAGGTTCTAGGTTTCCTACAGCTTTGGGAAACACATCTTGGTTAGTTTGTCTCTACAATTAGATTCACATTTTAATCCTCTAAGGCTGTGTCTATGCTAGTAGATAAATCAGAGTCATCAGGCATTTCTAGGCACTGGAAAGAGATTGTTTATTCCATTAAACTATTCCTATGTTCCCTAAATGTAAATTAGCTGATTCCAAACAGTTTCTTGGCACAGCTCAGAATTTACATCACTCCAAGGGACATTCCAAATTCTCACTTTGCCTGCAGAAATCCCTGTGGTGGAGACTAAAAGAATTTATAATCATAGATCTAAGTTATTCCGTGCTGCTTGTACTTAGGGAAAATTCCTGGGCACACTCAGTTAACTACTGTAGTATGGACATAGCTCTGACAGTCTTCCTTATGCAAGAAATTGAAAGTGAAGGTAGTCCTCATTCTGTGCAAATTTTATATTTTCTAGAAAGCATAGAATCTAAAGGAGAACCTTTTCTACCTTTTTTATCCGTTAAATTGAATTAAAATTCTTGTATCCTCCAACTGTTGAAAATTACTCCTTTGAAACAAACTGCCTGCAGAGCGCAACAACAGAGAATAAACAGACCCCAAACATCAAATCCAAGCTCCTCTGATGTAATGAAGTAAAACTGGTGAAATCAGTTTGATGTTAAGCCATGCCAGCTGAATGGCATGAAATAATGTGATTTGGATCAGAAAAAAAAGACAATTAATTCCTTGTGCTTTTTACTCACAGAAAGAATAAGGCTTAGAAGGAAATCAAAGCTTCTTTCAGAACATCCTGAGCTTGTGCAAAGTGCATTTCTTACAAAATCATTCTGATTAGAAAATTCCTGTCCAGCTTTTCCTGTAATATATATGTACCAAATACCTGTGCAAATTAAATTCATAGTTCAAAATGTCTTTCTCTTCAGAGCCTTTCTGTAGGTAAGAGATTTTCAGAATATCAATAAAATATATTCATGATACATTATCTGAAGTTATTACACTGTGCTTAAGTGCACTTTTTTTGTATTTCATTTTTATTTTTATTTTTTTATTTGGTAGGCTTTCCTAGGATAAAAGTAAAGATCAGATTATTTAGAGCCAAGATTACTATTAATGTACACACAGTTGCTTGTGTATTTATACACAAATTTTGTGTGTTAAATTATCTGTGTGTTTATATTAATTTAAAAGAATATGCTTTAATAATTTAGTTATTTTTTCCCTTCCAGGCCAGAAATATAGCTATTACCTTGCAGTGATCCAAAGAGACACCTAATTGCAGATCAGCTGAAAAAAAGATATAATTTTTTAAAGATTAATTTGGTTAGGTTCAGGAATAGACAAACACTTTATATCTACATACATGTATAAATAATTGGATGCCAGTAGATGGTGCTCACTGTGTAGTATAGTCCCTGGGGTTACTAAGACCAGTAAAATTTGTTGTTGTGCAATGAAACTGACGTCTGTGCAACTCTTTACAGCTACTCTGAACAGATGGTAGGAATGTTCTGTCTAATTTAGTGTGTAGTACTAGCTTGAATACAGATTCATATGCCACACGAAGATTTCTGAGGGAGTCCTTTTGCTAACAAGAGAATGCAACTGCTACTACTCTTGAGGTTGACAGTTCGAAGTAAACACGGTAGCACAACAAGTGAAGGTATGTTGGGAGGGATTCAAAAGAGAAAAGATATGAAGAGAGACTCTTGAAACTGCAGATAGCTAACACCAGGAAGAGGAAAAGAAAAGATACCTTCAGTGGGTTGAGAGGAGAAAATAAAGTGATAGGAAGGGGGTTACAAGATTGAAGGAAATACTGGTGGAGACTGGAAAATAACAACTGGAATAGATTAAATAAAGCTGAATATGGAGAAGAGACATGGCAAACAGAAGATTTTTAAGAAAATTAATAGCGAAATACTAAGGAATTAGATGGTGCTAAGAGGAAATACAAGGTGCAAGGAAAATAGTCAATATGGGAAAAGGCAACATGCAATGAAATGATTATGTATATTACTAGGAAATAAATATCACTGATCTTTTGATCTCTCGTGTGCAAATACCATATTGGTGTAAGCTTTGAACAAGAAAAGTAAGGCTTAAATTCCTAGCCGTTCTTGAATTTAACACGTTGCCTTGTGCTCCCATTTAAAAATTTGAGAATATTCTGATTGGAATATCTTGAGCTAGGTCTGTCTAGAGCATTGCTTTGTGTCTCTTGGCAGACAGTTATATTTAGAGGCATATTTTAAACGTGCTGTTGTTTCTGTGTGATAATTGGTTATACTGTTGCCTTTAGCTGTGCTGTTGGGCCCAGGGACGCTGCCTGGTGTCAAACAGAAACATACTGGTGACTGGACTGTTCTTTAAGACATGTTCTTGGATTGATATTACATGGTGATAATTTTAATAGGTCTAGAACATGGCAGATAGAGGCTGCTACCAGTTCACTTAGCAGGTCTGAGTGCATGCTCATTTCATTTTTCTGTGGCACCGCTGTAAGCAGAAGGGTAGCTATGGGCTGAGAGGGCTTCTGGATAGAAAGCTACTACTGAGAAGGGGGAAACGGAGAAGGAAATAAGGTCTTTTTGCTCTCTTCCCGGAGTTCACCAATAGATGGAGGCAGAGACCCTTCCCTAGACCATCCACAGCCAACCTTTGGTTCTCTGCTTCTCAGTCCCGTGGGGCTGGGGTCATGACATAAAAGCAGCAAAATATCTTGCACGGTGAAAGAGTGACAAAAGGGAGATGGGATCCTGGAGAGCAGCATTACAAGGTTTGAGAATGTCAAAGCTATTTGTTAGAGCTGTGTACACTAGTGCAACTTCATTATTTGGAGAGGTAAATCTAACAGTTTCTTTTTAAGACATCGTTTGTGTACCTATAATCATAAGACTTGCCCTGTTTTCAAGAATTATGATTATAAATTAAAGAAAAAAAATAATTTCAAAACTCAAAATGTTAATGTAGTTTAAACAACTGTTTCCATCTGCCCTGCTTTATATGAAATGAAATTAAGCACCTATAAAAAGAAACTAAATCACTGTATCTGACCTATGAAGCAAATCAAACTGTGAAACTTCATTAATATTGCTTGCTGGAAATTCAGAATACTTTAAAACTACTTTATCTACCAACCTCTTATTTACCTTTACTTTTTATTTATATCTTTAGAAATTGCCATCATCTAAATTTAGTTAACACAACTGATTACATATAAATTTATAACACAAAACAAGCCAGTATATAAATCAGTCTTTTAAGAGTCATAATGGTGTTTAGCTTTAGCATGCCAAGGGACCCTAGTTGAAGAAACAGAGTAATCCTGCTCTGAACATGGAAACGGTGTTCCAAAGACATAGGTTCTTACAGTCTGTTATTTGTTTAGCCAACTGTCAATGATCAGGGCTGGGCCGGCTACTACACAAATGACAGATGGGTGGGTGTTTGGTGTGAAGTGCCGGTATCTGGGCTGGAGAGAGTCTGACTCCTACTCCAGCTCTGATTCAGTCCTTCTTTCCCAAGTGTGTCTCTCGTTAAGGATGTAAGTACTCCCTTTGAAATCAATGGGACTATTCATGCACTTAGTCAGGCATGTACTTTAAGTAGATTGCTGAACTGGGACCATTCTGCACCATCTAAATGACTATACAGTCTTTGGGACAATGGGAAATCAGTCCCAGTTATTTTAAAAATGACTCAGAAAATGATTATATTTGCTTTCAGCTGTCTTCTTGTGAAAATGAATAGTTTGAGCAAAATATGGAGAATCATTGCTCAAAGCAATGGAAAAACAAATATAAAAAAGTTTTCTCATGTCGTTTTGACAATGTTACACTTGATTTGTGTTGCTGTACCAATAAAGTTAAGGAAGTGATTTGTTATTCTAGCATTGCTTGTTTGGTGTACAATGTAGATACTGATTTTTGTTTATGAAGTGCTTGAAAGAAAAATAAGTGGTGATTATTTGTGTTTCATTGTTTAAGAAGTCAAATATAACAGAGGAGAAAATTGTATGCCCTCTAAATCTAAACACCTGCTGACTGTCAGTACTACTTTTCTTTCCTAAAAAACATATGGCTCAGTCTGTACAGAGATCTGCTCTGATTTCTTGCAATAGAGATTGTATATTAACTATTAACAGAGATAAAATTTGATGTACTAAAAACACATGGTGTTTTCACAACGTAAATGTTTTGTAAGTAGAATAAACAGCAAGTCGAACATAAATATAAATATAGTTTTAATCAGAGTTCACTGCTATGTTGACTTAAACCAATCAAATTATTGTTATCAGTGGTCCTTGACCACCCTTACCAAATGTAGCCTACTGTGCTATGTAACTGGAACCTGGGAAAAATAGTGTCATGGGAATTATCTGAAATGAAAGACCAGCATAGTTTCTCTTTATCTACTGGGCTCAAAGCATGACCTTTCTTGTCTGAGGGTAGCAGACTTAGTAGTTATGGAGGCCTGGATTTTTATGACTGCATTTCTTTTCCTGTTTCATTCCAGCCACTCTAGTTTTCTCATCCAGCCAATCAGCCAGCGTAATGGCAGAAAGGACAAGTTTTGGTTTTATTTTTTCTTCAGCAAACATTATCTTTCCATCTGTATCATTTTACTTTGTGGCTAATGCTTTCCATTATACTAGACAAATTTTTATTTATAAAATACTCTTGACTTGTTGCACTGCTCCCACCTCTCTCCTTAATTGTCCAAATACAATTAGAGGTCTGGATAAAATGAATCACCTTGGCAAAAACTCATCTAGCTTCCTTGCCAAATTCAACTGACTGACTGAGTGGGGAAAAAAAATGATATATTGGCACACTTGATTTAAAAACAATTCCAAATGTGGCTGTGCATGGTATTAATTCCAGCTGAAACTCTGGAGGGTGATTAATTAAAATGTATTGTTGTAAACCCATTGTGATATGCTCTGATGCAATGTATGCCAGGCCAGACTGTAGTTTAGCATATGTATCCTAGCAGAGAATAAATCACCAGTGTCTCCTTGCAGGGCTTTCTACAAGGAGAAGAAATTGGGATAGAAGCAGTGAATATCACCTGCTTTTTTTTCCTTTTCTTAGCAGTGGCCAAACAGTGACAGAAAAGAGGAAGGAGCAAAGACTGCCGACCAGTCTGGATTGAGGCAAGAGGGATGCAAAACTGCTGTAAAATGGGATCTATAGCAATTTAACTGATATGAAAGGAAGGTGGGAAGGTCAGAAAACATTCTGCTTTTTTCCTGTGTGTGTCATTCTTTCTGCCTTCAGGATGTCCCTGAGAAGGTCATTCTGACTGTGCCTGACATTTTTGCAATATCCTTCAGAGAAAGACTCCATTTTTCAAGTTTGGGAAAAGAGTGAAGTACACGAGCTGTGGTGCCCAGGTTAATGTAGGTGCCAGCTGGTGGTCGTGTCCCAAATCTGCATTCTTTACCCAGTTTATAAAGCCAGTCAACACACTGAGTCAAGATATTTGTTTTATTCCAGTTCTGCACAGAAAAGGGTGCTATGTGACAAATCACAGTTCTAGCACATCTTTTGAGAAATAAGCCAAGCCTTATATACAAAATAACAACAAAGGAGAAACTACAATAAAATAAGTGATTGGTTAGTAATTCAGTTACTTTTGAAAGGACCCAGTCTTTTCAAATCTTCAGAAGTAATTATTCTAGGCTGGTAAGTATTCTTTTGCCAATTTACTAGAGTGTTCAGTTTCTAGACAACTGTGACATAAACTCTTATTGGTCTTCCAAGAGTGGCTAAGTCCACTTAAATCTGCTGCATGATACTTGCCATATGCCTCTATAACTGCAAACACATACAAATTGTTAATAATTTTCTGAAGTGGAATGCATTTGTGACTACATGTAAAAATAATGGTGCTCATAGATTTTGTCATCATACAATCTGTAGTATAATTTGTAGGACGAAATTTTATTGATATTTTTAGATAAATAAGACTATGGGGTAAGTCCAACATTCTATCTTGTTATTAAATGGATTTAGATGTCACTATTAATGCTGCAACAAATCTGTTGTCTATTGATTATAAATTTTTTTAACCTCAGAGAAGTATTTGTTAAGGCATTTCCATAGATATGAGAACAGAGTAGCAGATATGCACGCTAATTTTAGAGTGTTAATTATCATAGACTATTATATTTCTCCTATGGTACAGTAAGATCAGCTTTTACCCTTGAATTATTGAAAAAAAACTTAGGCAATGCAATTTTCTTTTCTGAGGAGAAAAATTTATAGAAACAGAAATTATTTCAATGACCCCTACAAAAAAGTACATGGGACAGTTGTGTTCTATTACTGCTCTATATTACCCATTACTTTGTCTGCGTCATTCATAACTGTTTAAATAGTAAGTGGAATTAACAGTGAATTCAGATGTGTTAAATAGTCTACTGATTTTTTCTTCTTCTAGTCTATTTTGATTAGCTTTTCTCATTTCTAAACTCTGTAAAGATGAGCAGATTCTAGCATCTTGCTTTCCTAATGGGTAACAGAGCTCAATGAAACTCAGAAATGTTGGAACTTAATGTCATATTCTATATGCATACCCCTCTCAAAGAAACAGCAGATGAAGTCTTCATAAGAAACTAAACATACCGAAGAGCAGGTGGAATATTATTGAAGCATATCTCTTACGTAGAATGTGGAAGATGTGCAATTATGCTGCAATCTTTCCTCACTTTTGGATGTTTCATCAATAAAACTACACATCTTGGTATCTATCTGGAAAGAACCCCAAACAACCCTTCTATAAGAAGACACTTCTGTACACTGCCCCAGATGGGAGACCATTCTTTCCACAGTTGAAACACCTCCTACAATCTTCTTTTAGCTTGTGTATATAAAAATGGTGAAAGATGAATGTAGCCTCTAAGGAAGCTATCAGAATGAAGACATCCTCTGGCAATTACCGAATCATAGGTTTATTTTTTCAGCATACGTTTATGAATAGGAGCATTGTGAAGGAAGCAGCTGTAAGAAAAAGTAGAAAGATGAGAAGTTATTTAAAACATTTTAGTTCGTATTTATTAAAGAAAAATCGAGTAAAACCTACTGAAAGCTGGAATTGTATTTTGAACCTGTTCTGTATTCTGATAGCAAGGTCTTTTTTTTCCAATCTGTCCTGTTAACACTGTTATGTTTGTTACTTGTGACTTGGTTTTCCAGGTTGGACACACGTCTTTATAAATTCCTGGCTTGTGCATGTACATCCTGCTAAAGATTAAGCTAAATTCAGTGGAAACCATTCAGTGAGTGGTATTTCAAGGATTAGGGATGCTACATACGAAAGCAGAAATTCACCATTTTCTTATCTAGAAGCTCCTGCTCTCTTTGTATAAGATTAGTTTTGGTGTCACCAAAGTCTGATCCATCCCCTCCTTCCCGTCCCTCCCCTTTCCTGGCCCTAAGCACAACCACCTACACAGGCCCACCTGCAATACCTGAATTTTTTGTGACTGTTAACCCTTTTGTTTTGACAAGATCAGGGCGTGAAGACAGCTGTATATTAACTGAAAAATGGCTTTTTGAAACACAAAAATAGGCATCTAAAGAAATACAAAAAAAAAGGCTTTTCTTTCTAGATAGGGTTGAGAATATAGTGTAAGGGGCTAGACTGCACTGTAGCAGTAGGTGTGGAGATGATTGTATTGCCTCAGGAAACCAATTGCATTTTGAAAAACGTTTTCTTCACTGACTACGTTCCTATTTCTTGCAGAGGTTGAGATGGGACAAAAGATATACTACCACCAGCCTAATATTCCTGCAGGACAAGTCAGGTGATATTCGAAGTTCCTCCTACTGGTATGCTCAAATAGCTTGATTCTTTTGTCCCTTTTACCGACTACAGACCTGTCCCTATGTCTTCCATCCATCGCAGACAATATCTTCATTCCTCCTGTTGTCAAAAAAAAAGGACTAACAGTTACAAAAATTCTAGGTGGGCTTGTGTAGATGTTTGTGCCTGGGGGGAGGGGAGAACCATCAGACCTTGAGCTGAAATAATTGTCAAGATAAGAGAATGGTAAATTCCTACGTTCATATGTAAAGTTAGGAGTGACGAATAACTAACCAATCATTTACTTTACTGTAGTTTTTCCTTTGTGGCTACTTTATGTATAAGACCTGGCATATTCTCTTATTTGCGATTTGTTGCCTAGCACCCTTTTCTCTGAAGAACTCAAACAACTTTCTCAACTCTGTGTGCTGATTTCGTTTTGTACAGTGGGTAAAGAACCCAGATTTGGGACAACAATGAGAGCAAGGTGCAGAAGTGATGGAGCAATGGGAAGATTGCATCAGTGCTAGTGTAAATTAGCTTATTGAGTCAAGGTGCCACAGTCTTACTGCTGAAAGCAGTGGAGAAAATTAAGACTTGAGGAACGTTCCCAACTTAACAGGGGATTAATTGCTCCTTGGAAGTGACTTTTCCTGGATAATTATACTGGGGAAATTAATGAGCAATAAGACTGGACATTTAATTATCAAAATTAGGTGACAAATTTCATCCTAGGCATAAAGTAAGAAGAAAATTGAAGTAAATGAGGGAAGTAATGATTTATAGTGAGGAAGGCAAAAAAATGAATAAACAAAGAAAAAAAAGGGGAAAGATAAGACAACATATTCTATATTTATTGAGAACTTTGTTTTTAGTTTAAATGTTCTTCCATGTTTTTTTCGTATAATTTTCATTTTATCTGCAAAGTGATAATGCCTGATTTCTTAGGACTTCAAAGGCTGTAACCTACCATAGTTATCTTAGTAAAATAAATTGTGCATGGGGTCAGCCCTAATGGAACAGCTAGAGGCTGGGTTTGCCACTGGGGTTTTTAAAACAGCACAGCTGTTGCTTGGATTTATCCCTTGTTTGATGCTGGTTCCTATGTAGATGTTGATCTCTAAATTTGATTTGATCTGGCTCTGCTGCAGTCTAAGCCTGGTGTCCACCAAAGATGGGCTTCATGGAAACTCATAGTCCTAAGCATCCACTCCTTCTGCAGGTTGAGATTGATACATCTTGGAGAAGAGAGAGAGGGTTTTACTCATACAGGGAAACCTATGAAGTTACAAATGTGATCATAAATTCTGGTTATTTATTCAGGATCTTTATCCTCATTAAAACCAAGACTGAGATGCTAAAGTAGTTTTTATTACTAGGAGAGACATATTCTTGCTCCATACTCAATAATCAGAGTGGGATTCTTATGGGATTCATGGTAGCAGAAAACAATCCAGCCAATCCTAACTAGATATAATTGTTGGTTGTTTTGGTGTTTGGCTGGGGAGAGGAGGAGTGTTGGGAGAGAACTGTCAATTTTTGAGTGATCATTGTTCCTTACCATTAAAACAGTTGATCCTAATTTTCAGAAAGATAATTCTTTAACATGGCAGAGGAGAAACTATCAGTGGCACCTGCTTTGTATATATCATATACATATATATATGCATATATGTTATGTGTATATATGTCACAGATTTCTAACATATTTTGGAGGATAGATCTATATTAAAGTCCATCACACATATGAACTAGTAAACAAGAACTGTTAAGAGGTTTTGAAAACCATAGCATAATTGTGCTTGAAAGGACTGTATTTTACTATTGCTGCCCTGCTTGATCCATGAAATAACAAGTGGTTAAGTCAATGTAAGAAAATTTCATTTTGGGGAAAGGTGCAATTAATAGTATAAGCAAAAAAAATTTAGATGTCTTTTTTTCCAAATCTTCGTTTGTTCAGCTTTACAATGAAACAGTTTTCCAGGACTTAAAGGGAGCATACAGGAAAGATGGGAAGGGACTATTTATCATGTAGTGCAAGCAGTAGGATGAGGGATAATGGTTTTAAACAGAAAGATGGTAGATTTAGATTAGTTATTAGGAATAAATTCTTTACTGTGAGGGTGGTGAGACACTAGAACAGATTGCACAGATAGGTTGTGTATGTCCCCTCCCTGGAAGTGTTCAATGCCAGGGTGAATGGCGTTTTGAGCAACCTGGTGTAGTGGAAGGTGTCACTGCCCATGCCAGGTGGTGGGAACTAGATGATCTTTAATGTCTTTTCCAACCAATACCATTCTATGATTTTCCTACGTGACATTTCAAAGCCACTTTAGGACAGTCAGAGAATCTAAATCTTTGGTTATGGCACATCTTCAAGTTGTCTTTGATTTTGTTAACCATACTTTATCCATTCTAAGAAACTGGAAAATAAATTATTAAAATAATAATTAAAATTATTTAATTTAATACAAAAATATTTAAATACTTCTCTCTTGTTTGCTTTGAAAAAAAAATATTAAAAAATCTCATGTTATTTGAGTCTACACTATCACGGTATTTTTATTCCAACAGCTCATGCTCTAAGATTCAATCAGCTTGTGGGATGATCAGCATGTCATCTGATTTATAAAGAAGGATTTTATTTTCAAGGAAAAGTTACTATTGTGAAATGACATTATGTTTTATTTTGAGTAGGGGATGGCAAGTAAGAACTGTGCTAAAGATTAATCCTGCTTGTTCCATGCTGGTTGCTTTAAAAGGTTCTCTCTGGAAAGCCAAGAGGTATAAATGCAGGGGAAAACATGTGAGAGCTTCTGATAAAGTGTAAGTCAAGTCATGAAGCTTGTTAAATGTAATGATCTGCCACTGAAGATTAAAGTAAGCAATGTTTGCTCAGTTTTATACACTTTAGTATGGTCTGTACAATTGGTTAGATTTTATCCTTTTCATTATTTGTGTTACAGTTGTATTTACACTCTAAGTGAGAGTAGGACCTTATTTTGCTATTTTGCACTCTAGAAATGTGTAGCTCATTGTTGTTCTACAGGCTAAATAGACCATCGAGAACCTAGAAAGAAACTGGAGACAGCTTTGAAGTGATTTGACCAAGGTCATACAGCAAGTCGCTTACTAAAGACAGAATCCTTTTGTCCAGATGGAAATCAAGTATTTAAGAACAAAACAGAATTAAATCTCCATCTCAAAAACATAAATTGCTGGAAGCTGGGAAAAGCGGGAAGGAGAAAGAAACTTTATGGGTTATCTTACATAGCCATATATACATGTACATGATTAAGTCTGTAAATTAACATGAAATAATCTAACTTACAGTGTTATAAAAATGCCATAATTATTTGAAAACATAATAAATTGCAGCATTTTGGTGCTGAACCAGAGAAATTTCTAACAGTTATATGCTGCTGTCCAGAACTGGTGGTGTTATCTGGATTTCTTGATCAGGAATTTTAGTTATTATTTCTTTTTGCTAAAGGTAGAAATGGTTGGGGAAGAGCTCTGGGAAAAAAACAAACAAACAAACAAACAAAAAAAAACCAAACCAAAACCAGGATACACCACAGTAAGGCTGGGCCATGTGGTTAAAGGCAGAACAAATCTTTTAATTTCTCAAAAGATAAAGACATGGAAATCTTC
>JAAGNO010017203.1:2802-24309 GCA_033439905.1 Ceryle rudis
CTCTCCCCCCCCCTGCCCCTCCCCTTCCCCTTCCCCTCCCCCTTCCCCTTCCCCTTCCCTTCCCTTCTCTTTTGCTAAGTTGTAAGA
Source organism: Ceryle rudis (assembly GCA_033439905.1). Lineage (NCBI taxonomy): Eukaryota > Metazoa > Chordata > Aves > Coraciiformes > Cerylidae > Ceryle > Ceryle rudis. Next base: position 2,890 of record JAAGNO010017203.1, read on the forward strand.
GCACTAATAAAGTGCCATTGGCTGCCCAGTGACATCTGACCTAGTTTGTGTCTTAATTTGACCCCAGAGTAGTCCTTGGAGTTGTTGGATGTATTTGGGACTGAATCACACCTTAACAGGTGATTGTCAAGCTATTTCTATTAGACTGTAGTATGCTTGGCATCTAGGTCATGCTTTGCTCAGAAAGAATGAGAAAGAGCTTTAAATGCACTTTTTATCTCAGCAGAATGACCCCATATGAATGCCAAACAGAGCCAAAGAGACCTGTTAGTCAGGGAGCAAGCTCTAACAAACAACTTTCTTGCCAATAAATTCTGTGGTCATCTACTGTGATTTGTTCAATAGGATCAGGTTTTGAATTAAAAACCAGTCCTTTCCTGTTGCATCCCTTTCAGCAGAATACTGCGTTACCCAGGGTTAGAAATTGTTCTATTCATTAGGAATAAAAAGGTAAACTCAGAACTCCAGGTATCACAGTTTGTTCTCTTCTCCTGAAGTGCCTAAAGATGAGTGGGATTATGGAGACTGTAAAATGAGGAAGTGTCCATAGGCAATAAAGGACTGAAATAAAGGAGACATTTGTGTTCCTTCTTGGAAGTCTCACTTCCTGCAAAAATACTTGCCTACTTACTCCAAAGGGCAAAGAAAACAAACTTCATCCTTTCCTGGCTTTTATTACCCTGTATCATCACTGCTATGGACACTGATAATGTAGAAATCAAAGCTCAAGAGGGGAAGAGAGGTTTTCTGCTCTCTAGAAATTATATGAGATAAAAGACAGGCTCTGTCTAGGGGTGGTAATCCAACAACTCCTGGACCAGTTGCAGCAGTGAAACATCTTGGTAAAAAAGGCTTGGGGTTGTTGATTCATGAAAACTCAACATGAGACATCAATGTGTGAGTGCAGCCCAGAAAGCCAATCGTATGCTGGGCTGTATCAAGAGAAGCATGGCCATCAGGTCAAGGGAGGTGATTCTGTCCTTCTGCTCCACTCCTGTGAGACCCCACATGGAGAACTTCATCCAGCTCTGGAGCCCCCAGTACAATAAGGATATGGACCTATTGGAGTGGGTCCAGAGGAGGGCCATAAAGATTCAATGGCTGGAACATCTCTCCTTTGAGGACAGGCTAAGGGAGTTGGGGTTGTTCAGCCCGGAGAAGTGAAGGCTCTGGGGACACCTTACTGCAGCCTTCCAGCATCTGAAGGGGGCCTACAAAAAGCTGGGGAGTGACTTTATACAAGGGCATGTAGTGATAGGATAAGGGAAAGTGGTTTTAAACTGAAGGAGGATAGATTCAGATTAGAAAGTAGGAAGAAGTTTTTCACTATGAGCATGGTGAGATATTGGAACAAATTGCCTAGGGAGGTTATAGATGTTCCAATGCTGGATGTGTCAAAGATAAGGATGGATGGGGCTTTGAGCAACCTCGTCTAGTGGGAGGTGCCCCTGTCCATGTCAAGAGCATTGGAACTAGATGATCTTTAAAGTCTCTTCCAACCCAAACCATTCTATGATCCTGTGATTCTATGATTCTATGATAACCCTTCCTTCTTGGGTCATGTAGTTCAGGTGACATTTGCTGAATACACAGGGACTTTGCTGCAGGATATGAAAAAAACACATGTAGATTTTTAACTTACTGGTTAATACAGATAATATGCAGCCAGGTCTAACAAGCCAGAAGGCAAAGCTTTACACTTACACCCCTGGAGAGACACTGGGACACTCATCTGTTAATCTGGCATGAAAGTGTCTTCCTTATTCCTTAGAAGAAACTGATCCTTGATGCTGTGGAGCTGTCATTCTAGAGTTTCTTTAGTCTCCCTCTCTCTCCTTCCCTCTGCCCCCTCATGGTGAATTATATCTTTCCTTACCAGCTTTTTTTCCCTCACAAATCCTCAATGTGTTAATTGTCAGTGTCTCAACATTTACATTTCTATCAGGTTTGGGTTTTTTTACCTTGCATGGATGTAGCTTACATGTATTGTCATACCTTGTCACAATTTTCTTAGTAAACCCGTGTGAAGTTTTCACAGGTGCACCAAACTAGTGCTTGATCATGGGAAGCTGAACTTCTGGGTTGAGAATTACACATTACATGATCCTGATTAAAACTGTAAATGATTGACTCTTACATATTTGCGCCCATCAGGTGTCTTAGAAGAAAATGTGTAGTCTATACCCCTACATTCAACTCATCACCTATGAGAATAAATGAATCTCTTTTTGTGTTTCTTTCTAATTATTGCCTTGAGTACCTGAAAAGAGTACCTAATGATGCATGAGGAGATGCCTCCAGTATTCATTTACCAACCTGACAAGAAATTTCACAGGATAGAGGAGACCAAAATGAATCCCTGCAAAGAAGGATAATCAATAACATACAATTTGAGCTTGCTTTGTATATGTGCACTGGAGATTTGGGTTGGAGGAATCTAGATATTCTGGAATAGCTTTCCAGTAAGAAAGCTTTTTTTTATTTTATTTTATTTTTTTTAAGGTGGATTTTAATCAATAGATGGTGTGCCTGTCTGTAAAAGCATAGGTCTGCACTGATGTCCTAGGAGAATCCTTTCCAGTCCTACACGATATCTAAAATACCTCATAACACAGCAAAGTAATAACTCACTAAGGAGTGTAAAAACATACATGAAAATGAACATTAAAGTGTCCCATATGCATTGACCACAACTTTTCTTTTGCTTTGTTTTGGAAGTCTCTATTTAAAGGAGAAAACTGATTCAGCATAGCATTTAGACATGTTTTATTTCAAGCACGGGATTAAATGAGCCAGCAGCTCAGTGCTGAAGGCTACACTGTGTGTTCCAGTTAAGGGTATTAGCTTTCTTAGTACTTCCATAGATTTCTTTATCAAATATAGGCAAGAGAACATGTCACAATAAAATCTGTTGTTTAATTTCAGTGTTCCAGAAAGTCTGAGTACAAATTTGTAGCTAAATTTGCCCTGTCTTTTCAGTGTTTTCAGAATATCTTTTTAGCAGTCATCTGAATGACAGATATCTGTTCTGATTGTGCTTGAGGGATTCACTGAGTTATTGTAACATCAAATACGAGACAGGCAGATGTTTAGTCTTAACCTGTGTCATCTGTGCTAGAGCTGAAATTATCCCCACAACATTTTATTTTCCATTTCTGCTGACAGAAATAGTGTGCTTCATACAACATGTTTCTCAGAAATTATGAAGTGGTCAAATAATGCAAATTCTTTGAAAGAATATAAAGTTCTCAAAGAATAAATTTACTGTACACATATCTGATCAGTGGTCCAATACAGCTCTAGCTGCCAGCTTTGTAGCCTTCTAGCATCCACCAATCTGTTTACGTCTATCTGTGCCATGACGACTAAGTACAGTGTCTTCTTGTTTAAAAACTAAATGCAAGGAGTGTCAATACATTCATTATCGTCTGTGTCTCTGTTTCAGGCTCAGGGCAAGCCTCCATGAAACACAGAGCAGGATTTCTATTAGCCTCTTCCCCCCTCCCTCCCAGGGGGGGATAAAAATAGAGTAATAAATAAGGAATAATAAATATATGAATAAAATAAGAAACAACAAAGAAAAATGCCTCACCCAACACTGGAAGTTCAGACTATAACTAATGTAATGAATAACAGGAGAAAAACAGAAAAAGGAATATTAAGGGCAGAAGGATACAGAACCGTATACAAAACCCGCTCTGGGATGGTGCTGGATCGCATGGAGCCAGGGCCAGCCCTGCTGAGATGCCCTCACAGCTTTCAGAGCCTGGGAAGGAAGATCCCTCACAATGCCCTGTCTCCTTGTTATACAGAGTGTGGCAGGGAAGGGGAGGGAGTAACAGCTGCCCTCTGACTCCTCAGAGTTACCACCTGTCCCTCCCCACTCAGTCTGTTCACCCTTAAACCACAACAGTCTGTTTCTGATGCAAGCATCAGATGACTAGTTCTAGCACTGTGGCACCTACTGGACCTTGCCTAGCACACTCAACAAAGGCAACGTCTGGGAAGTCCTTGGCTCCTTGTCCCTGGTCCTTATCCCTAAGGGGAGAATATTTTACTGGTTTCTCATTATGTTAAAATGGGGTTTGAACATATACCTTCAAATTACCAGTAAAAGTTCACTCTTCTAATGTAATTCTGATGCTCAGAGGCCTCTAATCTCATAATGTTGAGAGGCAGATCTTCCTTTTAGTTTCCCAGCAGTGTACTCTACTTTTGTAATGCAGCTTTTTTCCAGTTAATGTTAAATAACTGCATTCTATCTACCATCTTTTTCATCAGATTGAAAAACAGCGAATAAACTGGAGTTCACAGAGTTACAGGTCAAATTTCCCTTGAAGAATTATACTGATAAGTGCAAACCCAAAAGGGAGTATTCAAACTTTCTACTGATAGGAAGTTTGTGTCATGTGACAACTTTCTTTTTTTTTTTGAGAAGCTACCCAAGCATAAATTATTCCTTTTTGTCTCTCTCTTATTTGCAGGTTTCCATGCAAAAAAAATTAAGCTTGTGAGCAGGGATAAAGAGTCAGCATTTTAAATAACACTTAGGGTATTTCCTTAACACTTAGGGTACAGCTTACTCCAAAAAAAACCCCATAATCTTTGACATCAAAGTTAAATTCCTGCAGTGAATCACATTCATTAAGAATCTAAAAAGGCAAAGCTAGGTACCCATACTGGATACCTACAGTAAGGTAGTATAAATATCCCTTTTAATCCTCCCAAATATTAAACCTGACAATCCTCTGACATTTGTCATGCAAGTCTGGGAGTAAATTTGTTTTATTATTTATGAACTCAGAGGTCTGCCAGGGGATCAGAATAAGAACTTGAGTCTCACTTGGCACCATAATACAGTTCATTGGCCCTATTCATGCAGAATTGTCAACGATGATATTAAACATTAGTCATCTAATAGCATATCAGCTACTTGTGAAGTTAGAGCATTCAGTGATAAGATGCCAAATACCACTCCAGCAATCAATTATTATTAATTATCAGCATTTTAAATGACGTTTCAGAGTACTGTTTGATCTAACCTAGCTAGAAAGAGATGGAAAATACTAAGTGGATGACTCTAAAAGATTTCAGGACAGTGAATAAGGAACCCTGAGGAAACTGACACAAAGTCTCACAGCTGGAATTGCTTCTTACTGGTTTTCACTGTGTATTGCACATTCTTTCACAGGGAAAATCTGATGAAACAAAGAGCTTCAAAATGTTCTGATGAGTAGAGCAAATGCTATCCAGCGAGAGTTCAGTATGCATAACTTATCAAAAGAAGATTGAGCAGTGACTTGATGAAGGTGTATAAAGACCTTCAGGGGAGGAAAACAGCAGATTATAATGGGCTCTTCAATCTTTTGAAAAAAGATATTACAAGAATGAAGACCATTGGAAGTTAAAGCTAAAACAATTCAAATGAGACATATGACATTTTAACTATGGAATAATCAAGCACTGGCAGGGACGGAGAGGATGAAAAGCTACAAGCAATGATGGATTTCTTCGTTTCTTTTGTCTTCAAATCAAACTGGATAACTGTCTAGTAAACATGCTTTAAATAAACTTACACAACTAGACTCAGGTGTGTAAAACTGAAATGCAGGCTGTGCCAACTTTAAAAGTTTAAAGCAAGTGATAGGTTTTCCTCTGGTGTTAACTTATGACTGCTCAATATTTAGGCAATGGCTGGCCAGCTTCCATGTGTTTACTTTTCCTAGTAGAAACCTGGGGCTGAGACCAGTGTAACTATATTTTCACAGCCGTAGCTGACTTAATATATCCTTTCTGTCTCCAATCCTTTCCAGATTGGAGCCTGCCTCTTCCCATTTTCCAGCACTCACATTACCCAGTTTGGTTGGCTTATCAATCAAACAGCACTTGTAGGGAAGAGATAAAACTGTTCTTTAGTTCACACCTAGCTCACTGTGGTCCACAGGTTGGTTATCTCTCCTCCAGTCTGCAGTGCACAGATTGCCTCTGTGTGCTTTTTTTCCCAGATAGCTTTTGCAAAGGATACGAGTCCCTTTTATTCTATTCTCAGTTTAGGAATGAAAATGGCTTCAGAGACTTGATTTTCTCCAGCACTGTGAAGTATGTCAGCTGACATAAATCTATCTAGCCATCATCTATTAATTTGTCTCACTACTTTTTTTTTTTTTTTGCCTGTTTATCTTAGTGAATATTTCTTAACCTTTATTTCAAAAGTGAGATTCTTCCATAAAAACCTGTGTGTCTGTGTGCTTGACCACTTTGACAGCAACATTTACATAAAATAGATGAGGCCTAGTGTGCTAGGTAGGATTATGATTCAAAGAGAGATTTAAAGTTTTAAATACAGGGCAAATAGATAAAGGAGAAACTGGGAACACAGAGATCATGTGACAGGAAAATATTACTCCTTCAGCCTTGTGTTCTATCTATCTGTCTATCTATCTGTCTATCTACTTTAGATTTTCCATACCATTTCCAGAGGATCTAAATAGTAAGTTAAGGACCTTCCCCCAAGTGAAGTTTTGTACAATGTATTCACTAGGGGTCTAACACTGCAGTTTGAGAATGCATTCTTGTAGATTATCATTGTGAAAATAGTAAGATTGGGTGTATTTTCAGTATATTCTGCAGGAGGCACTAGAAACATTTAAATCAATAATTATACCTTGAAATCAACAGGACTGTTGTCACAAACTAGAGTGGGAATTGGAGACACCAACCCTTTTTCTGTTTATGTTTCTCAGATGTATTCCTAGTGACTGTTAACATGTAAGTCAGAGAAAAAACAACTTGCTGTTAAACTTGAAAAGTGTCCCTTTTCAATGTAACATCCCCTGGCCATTCCTAAACATTGCAAGTGGTAATTAAGTGTTGTACTACCTATCTCACAGACCCACACAGACCTGAAGTAGGTGAAGGTCATCTACTCTATCCCTGCATTCTAAGGCAGGATCACCAGTATATGTATCATTTCTTGCAGATGTGCATCTAAACGGCCCTTAGAGACCTCCAGTGATGGGAGCTTCATAGCTGCCCATAGCAGTCTGTTTCACTGTCCCCTCTGCTATAAAGTTTCTTTATATGTCTATTCCAGTCTTGTTCACTGCAGTTGAAACACGTTAATTCTTGTCCTATCCTCCCTGAACACGGAGAACTAATTGTTCCCTCTGCTGTAGCTTTTCTAGTAGGTGAAGGCTACACTGTGTCTGTCTGAGTGTTCTTTATTGCCAGCTAAACAAATCCAGTTGCATTATTTTCCAGATTTCTGATTCTCTTCATTCTTCATCCCCCTCCAGCCAATGCAAAGAAATGGATATCACAACTCCCACTGCACAATGCAAAATACATGTTTCTCATTACTACCTGGGTTATCCACCTTGCCAATGTTTCCTTTGGCCTATCTGGGTTCCCATTATTAGCTTTTGTGTATTAATTTCTCCATTAATCTTGATTTTTATCTCACAAGATAATTCAAAGTATCATCATTAGGTGGACAGATGCTTAACTCAAAAGTCAGTTGACTTTGAACCGTAAAATTCCTTTATTAAGTTGCCTTGACAATTTCTTTTTCTAGTTTTATTTTCTGATTGAACATTATCCTGTTGAAAAATAAGCAGCATGTTTCTCATTTCTTCTTTGCTTTAAAGATCAAAGTAATTCACTGTAGGTAAATCTGCATGAGCTTCAGTTTTCTTCTGGAGAATATTAATTGATATTAAGCATCCTTAATATAATCTGTATGTTAAACCTTTTATTGCTAAGGTTTCTCTTCTTTCACACATCTACCTTGAAGTTGTTAGCTGAAGACTTTAAGACTTAGCCTGAAGGTTTTGAGTAGCTCCTTTGAGGTTGGGAGAATAGAACTAGAAATTTGTAGTGTTTAGTACCTCATGGATGGAGAAAATTCATAGGTGGAATAAGTTCAATTGATTCAGTGAAATAGCACCAATTTTAGCTATTTAGGTTGTAAACCAAGAAGTCCAAAATTTGTTAGCAGATCAAGACTTTAAAGTTATGTTCTTGTGAGATAGTGTTTTGCATTCTATTCTACAAGGAAGTTAATAATGGACTGTGGGAAAACAACACAGAGACTCTGGGCCATGAAGCACAAAGTTTTTTATAGTCCATTCAGGTGAAAAGAAAAAGGGACTGTGATCCAGAAAAAAGGATCCAAGTATACGTGAAAATGTTTTGAACACCTAATAAGGAGACTGTTTCATCATGAGGCATTTATCAGAAGCATTCCAGTACGCAAATAGACCTCATAAACTTTCTTTCTTCTTTTTTTTTCCTAAGTACAGTTCAAAAGGAAATTCAGGAAAGCTATTATTTTTGCTCAGCGGTGGGAATAATCTAGCCTTTGATGTTTATCAAACATCAGGATACTTAAATATTACACTTTTGTGATGTAAATCCTTTTCTAAACATAGTCCTTAGTGTTGTTATTTTTGTTTTCCATTCCTCCTTTCAACAGCACTCAAGCTCTCTCACGGGGATAGACAGGCTTGTTCCTCAAAATTTACTCTACCTTACTGAACCAAGAACAAGAAGTATCTTATCTGAAGACCATGTTATGCTTACCACTTTCTTCAGATTTGTCCAGAATATTTCAACATACAAAGGTTCAGTAGAACAAACACAGAGTTAGATGCATGGTTAGTGTCCATTGCTATAATGCATGAATAGCTAAAACACTGTGATTCTTGCTGGTCATACAGTCATGAGGAAAACACTGCTAGAATGAGTTCATATCTGTATTTGTAGCAAATTTTGAGTTAGTGCAAATGAAACTGTTGTGGTGATAAATTATTTTGATTGTTATCAAGTTATTAGTGTATAGGTTTTAATGGAAAATAAAAGGACATTTTGAATGTTAGGATTTGTGACATTTTGTTATGGTAGTTTCTATTCTAGGAGACTAACATGCTTCTAAATTTCCATTAAAAACATGAGTCAGACTTCCATGGTACTGCCTTCTCTTCAGTATTTACTGCAACTCAGATTTTTATTCACCTACAGTCTTAAATAACTTGGAAGACTTTGACTCATCATCCATGTCCTTCTACTTTCAATACAAGATGATCTCACATAAATGGAAATAAACTCCTTAAAAACTACAAAATGTACCATGTAAAACATTAATTTCATAACAACTTATTATAATGGAGGATGTAATGAATGGGAGTTGTTTTCTTTGAAGACAGATTCATTTTCAGTTGTAGTCAATTACAGTCTCTGGAAGCGTTTTATGACACCCATCTTTTTTTCAGTATGAATTTTTCTTTAAATAGATCTAGAAGGTGACATTTGTATGGTGACACCCAGCTCAGAAATTCTTGGTTAGATATGAAGAGCTGGAAGTCTGTATTGGGTTTGCATGGCAAGGTTTTGGTAATGGGGGTGTGTGTGTGTACAGGAATGGCTTCTGTGAGAAGCTGCTAGACGCTTCCCCTATGCCCAAGACAGGCCTGTCACTGGCCACATCTGAGCCCATGGTAGCACTTATGGGATAACATATTTAATAAGGGGGAAAAAACCTCCTGCACAACAGCAGCTGCATCCAGAGACAGAAGTAAGAATATGTGAGAGAAGCAACTCTGCACATACCAAGGTCAGAGGAGAAGAAAGGGGAGGAGATGCTTCACATGCCAGAGCAGAGATTCCCCTGCAGCTTGTGGTGAAGACCACCATGGTGAGGCAGGCTGTGCCCCTGCAGCACAATGGAGCAGACAACTCCAGACAGCTCCTGTCGTCCTGACAACAAAATCAGTTTGGACACAGTATGGGCAGAACAAGTGAGTTTATTGTCCTGCTTTAAGCTGTAGTGATCAGGCACAGGGCTGCTGGCAGGTACACACAGAGAGAATCAGTCATAAGACTTGCCTTCCTTGCTATCCTTTTTCTCATTTTCTAGTTCTCCTTTTTTTCTGCCTTCCTCCATACCTTTCTCTGTGTCAGTTACCTCTCAAGAAAAAAAAATAAGCAAGACTGATGTACTTTCTAGTTTTAGTTTTGCTACAGATATGTTCAAATAGTATTGCAGAGGTGTGTTGCTGGCCCTGCAAATTCTACTCTCCAAAAGTTCCCCAATACCCCCACTCATTATCTGTAAACTTGGTCATTTATCATATAGATCACCCTTAACCACCTGTGAAATCCAGTCATTTTTCATGGAGCTATCCTTAATCGTTATTAGCTTCTTGCACTGTTGACCATCACATCCAGCAATTTCTTTTGTCATGTTCAGTAGTTTCTTACATCCTGTCCAGATAGATTAAACTTAGTCCTAGTTATCAACATAGTTATCTTCCTGCAGCCCTAAAGCCTTGAAGAAAAATTAAGGATACAAAAATTCTCTTCAAAATTTAAATGTATAAAATACATTTGCTTATTTTTTTAATACTATAATTATGTATAGAGTTGGTTAAACAGTAGTAATGAAGACTTGCTGCATAGTAAAATGTTACCCTACTGCACTGTGAGTGGCTGAAAACACCACTGAAGCTATAAAGTGTATATACGTATATATCAGCTATAGAGTATATAGCCTTAGAGTATATTCTGATTCTGTGGTTCTATTTAAGAGCATATCTTAAGTTATTAAGGGTTTTTGAGAGTAGGTGGAAGAATGGTACTAGCCATTTGTAGGACTAGCAAATTATAGGTAGATAATATCCAGAAGATCACACAGATAGTCTGATGTTGGAAAATGAGTTGTTAGAAATCTTGAATATCAGGAGACAGTGCTACTTATAATAGATTTGTGTGCCTAAGAGAAAGAAGAAACAGAAAAGGTGTATGGAGTAACAACAGCAAGAAAATCAAAAGCAACTTAAAAAATGCTCATAACATGAATCTGGACTGGAGCTGAGAGAGGGCTTTTGCAAAAAATGCTGTTTAAGGAACCCCTTTGTACTTCTAGCAAAGTGAGGTGATTTTACCTTTTGAGTTCAATGGTATTCAAGGGAACAGAATCATTTATGCTCACGTACATACTTGCAAACTTGCAACTAAGAAGAGAATGTAAGTTCATCATCACTGGGGTTTCTTTTTATTTTTATGATGGAAATTATGCAAAGGATCCGTATACCTCATGACTGCTTCAGTGAAAATAAAGTGTGCTATTGCTTAGTGTGCTGAACTAAAATATTAGGTTCTATTAGATGAGATAATTTATTGATCTGCACTATTGTTAGCTAACTTTTCTCCTTGTTTCTAAGGATGATTATTGATTGCTAAATTACTTTAATTTCAGTAAACAGCATAGAGAGCAAGTTAAATTGAATTATCAATAATTAATTGCTAAATATTAGCAGATCTTTGTCAGGGAGGGTTAAATTCAGAAATTTGCAATGCTTCTGGATCTGGTTTCTTTCAAGAATGTCATTATTATTGTATTGTTATTAGATTCCCTAGTAATCTTAAAGCTAATAATTTAGCTCATTATAATTGGCAACATCTTTTCTTCCTATTGCCATCTTGCAATTAGCACTATAGTCTAATGACAACTTTGAGCTTAATTTATACTCACCTGCAAAATACTGTCTTGCAGGTTATCCCTTTGCCAGAGGTCAGTGTTTCCTTGCAAGAGAGGCAGAGTGGGAAAAAAGTATATGACTCATCTTCCCTTGTTCCTTTTACAATCCCAAACCGTGTGCATTTTAAATGCAGTGGACTGAGCTTGGCTGGGTAAGGGACTGACATGCACTCTGCTCTGCCTCTGCTGCTACAATGAGTCTTTGGCAGGGGAGCAGTGAAGGCAGATGAGTACTGTGTGAATGTTCAGACATGAAAGACACAAAAGGTCACCTGTCAGCGTCCAGCAGACACATATGAAGATTTATCTTCTCTCAGGCAGGTGTATGCCATAACAGCAGGACTTTCTCTCGTGTTTATTATGTCCTATAAGTTGTAGAGTACAAGATATTTGTTATAGGTAGTAAAATCAAGCTGATCTCTTAGCTCCATATTAGTTAAAAACATCAACAGAGTTAGGAATTCTGCCTCTGCATCAAAGTTCCTCAAGAGATGAAAAGGTCTGATGAATAGTAGGTATGCCAAAAGGGAAATATTTTCTTTTGGAAATGCCAAAGAATTTAATTACTGAAACAGTACCAGATTAAATTCTCCAACTACTTGTTCAAATTGGATTCATCAGCAAAAATTAGAGATTAACATGATGACAATGAAGACTTCTTAACTACTGCTCTGAAGTCTGCTGCTCCTGTGGAAAAGATCTTTTGGTACCACCTTTGGTGGTAGAGTTCTTTGTCCACTTCCAAAGCTAAGCAACTTCTGAACCCAGGGAATCACAGAAACCCCTGGAAGCAGAGTAAATATGAAGTACTGTATCAGCAGAGTGTTGGACAGTGTGATGCCAAAGAACTGCCTGTAGTATCTCACACTGAGCCAAGGATACGAACATCGGGACTTTCTTTGCTGCTTTTTGTGGTACACAAAAGATACGCCAGCTCATGCTATAAACTGAATTCTTGAATTCTTTGCAGCAGAGGTAGCAGGTATTAATAAATATCTTTCTGCTTCCATAAGCCTCCTGTAATTCTTTTATGTTGCTCAGCTGAGTGGTTATTTATGATGTTTTTAATAGAAACTTAGTAAAAGAAACAGGAATAAAATATGACTGAAAGGGAAATTTTAATCTGAGTTAATTCACTTCAGATACCATGAAGATACCTGGCATTAAAACCAACTAACCAACCAAACACAACCACAAAAAAAAAAAAAAAACAACCCAAGCAAGTATCCTCCCAAGGCAGGAAAAAAAGAAAAAAAAAAGAAAAAAGAAAAAAGAAAAAAAAAAAAAGGCAAGGGGGAAAAAAAAAGGGCTTAAATAGAGGAAAATTGAAGCCTAAAATTTCCAGCATATTTACAGGGTTGCAATTTACATAAAGCTTTGTAACACATGCTTTGTTGCAAATCCATTACATTCACTCAAATTAATTTTGTAACTGACAGGCCAGTGCCACAACTTACAAAATCACTGATGTCTCTTTTCTCTGAATTATTAAGAAATTTCTCTGCCAACTGTGGTTCATTAAATTTTCTTGTTTGATTTCCTACTGTGATGATTAAAGTTGATGGATGTAGAATCCCACATCTAATATTTTGTATTTTCTTTCTTTTTTCTTTTTTTTTTTGTTTGTTTTGGTTTGGTTTTGGTTGGGTTTATTTGTTGTTGGTTGTTTTTGTTTTATTTTTTCCCCCTCTTTAAATCCAGCAAACTTTTGTGTCTGACAGCTGTTTCTGTTGTCACATCAGCATATATCTTTATCATAATCATTCTTAAAAATAGTGAAGTTCATAGTTATTCCCTTTATTTCTTCTGAATTGCATTTGTAATTTATCTTAAAAGTGTTTCCAGAAGAGACAATAGAGCCTTCTGCATACAGTGAAATCAGTAACCACCGATAGCATTTGATATCCAAGATCTATAAAAACAATGATTTATTTATAGTTCCTCATCAAACATAATATATCACTACTAAAATAGACAGGGAAAAAAAAAAAAAAAAAAGAAGGTATTGTTTGTATAGCAATAGCTGTAGAATAAAGGTGCCTAAATCTGTTCCTGGACTAGGTCCTAATTCCCAGTAGCTACATAAGAGGATAATCTTCCCAAACCTTTCTCTCTTCCTCTCCTTAATTTTCTGTTTGTCAAAATGACGTTAACAGTGGAGTATTAGGTATGAATGCAAGAAGCAACTCCTATTCTCTTCAGAGAAATTAACTATTACTCCTCATATTATAGTTTTAACCATATATCCCACTCTAAAGCTTATTGAAATAACAGGGTTTGCCATCTACTTCACTAGATTCTAAGTCCAAGAAGCTTAAAAGTTAACCTTGCTTCTTTTGAAGTAATTTCAAAGTATCTCTCAGGTCATGAGTTACAATAAGACAAGAAACAATCACATATTACAATGCTGTAACTCTAGCTATTCTATTATTACATCATTATTGCAGTTTATGTAATTATACTATATCTAACTAATTAATAATGGTTTTTATATCAGGCAGGCTAGTACCATGTGTTCAAATACTTCTTGATATTTTTTTTTCATATTCCTACAAATCCATTTTAAATGTTAAATGATGCAGTTATTTACACTGCAACTGCAGTCATTTATGTACAGTACTTTGTAGTTATGCTGATGTATTATTAATTGCCTGGATGAGGATACATAACTACCCCAAAGTATACACTACACCAGTCTTAAAAGCCTGCTATCAAGTAACTCTAATGCTTTCAGTAACTAATACAATGTTTATCTATCATATCTTAACTTCAGCTCTAGATAAAGTCAATAGATTTCATTATAGAGAAGGCTTCTGTTCAGAAAGACAAAGTGTGGCAGGTTTTGGCCACACAGAGACAGAAGCTGATGCTTCCTGTGTAACATCAGTGCAAATTAACTAAGATAGTAGAACCAAAGACTTCAACTTGTCACCAGAGCTTGAAAACTCTCCTGGTGATCTTAGAAACAGACTCCAGACACGCAAAAATAGAAACAGACTGTAGGCATGCAAAGATACTTAACTGGTTTCTTTCTAGGGTTTTTAGTTACCAGTGGATAAAATTTTCCAGACGATGTTTTATCCAATGTGTGTTGTATGGACAGAGGTATAATGCAGGTGGAGACTGTTGAATTCACCTTTGGTGAAGTCTGACCTAACTTTCCTTCAAAGTTTCTACAGACAATGTATAAATATTACATACCCACAACATATTTTGGATAAAATCAGCTTTTTTTTTTTTCCCTTAAAACTTTAAATGTACTTTTTCATGGCACAGCACATCCTAAAACTGGATGAGACTTGAGCTCCTCTTCTTTCTCATGTATCAGATTTAATGATGAGCACTATACTGATCCAGCAGTATACAGATGGATCAGCAATTATGTATACATGATACCAATGATATTAAGTGCCGGAGTTATATTTCACTATCTGAGGTATTAGTTTTGTGTACATCACCATACCCCTAAATCTTCCCAGTAAGCAGTTATAGTTATTACTATCCAGGCTCAGTGTGTCCCTGTCCTACAGCCTGCCATTCCCTGTCCAGATATTGTGCAAATCCCCCCCCCGCCTGGCTTCTTCTCACCCCCCAGCATCACTGAGTGTGGTGAACTGAAGGCATGTCACATCCTCGGTCTTTCTGCTCCCAGCAAATTGCTCACATATACTGCCAGCCAGGGATCTGAAGATTTCAGGAATTCCTCTAGGAGTAGGTACCAGTCTCCAAGGAAAATAATTAGATCAGCTTCCTGCTCTTACTTGTGCTTCCCCTTGTACTCTTCTGATATTTCAGTGATTCTTATCTGTAGCACTTAATGGTGGCATGCCACTGGAGCTATGATGGTAGATTCTGGTACTGTCATGAAGGACTCAGCTGACATCAGCCACTGCTATACAGACTTTTTGCATGGTTTCACAGACTATTAAACCAACAAACAAGTTCTGCAGCAGGATCCAGAAATTTGTTTGAGGTGTTTCACTCACTGAGTGATATACAGGGAAAGTAGGGAGCTTCTGAGGAAGTCTCACAAAATCCTTTTATAATGGAATAATTTGAAATGATTGAACTCTTTCAGTTAATCTGTGGATTGAAGACTCACCACATTGTGTGGGCAACAAGCTTATCGGAATAGCTGGGCAAAAGGAGGTAACATCTTCAACCATTTTAAAATGGGGAGGATAGACATGTCTTTACTTCTTTAAAAAGAAAAAACAAACACGACTGGGTACCTCAAATGGAAAGATGTTTAAATCATGTAACAATAGCAGTTAAAATATGAAAAGTTTCCACTGTAATTTTCAGGTTAACTGAAATATTCCAAAAACATCAGAAACTCATGTACAGTTTGGGCCTTTGGGTGGCTTACAATGTTCAAGTTAAGATTTGACTAAACATTATCATTTTCATTATCAGAAATGAGCCCAACCTCTGAAGCTTTTAAGATTCACTCATTGATTAGGAATGCTGTGACAGAAGGTTTGTATCTCTCTGATGGGTTGACCCTGGTTTGCATGCCAGGTCCTCACCAAAGCCACACTATCACTCCCTCTACTCAGCTGGAAAGTGGAGAGAAAATAGAATGAAAGGCTCGTGGGTTGAGATGGGACAGAGAGAGATCACACATGAGTTCCTGTCATGGGTAACAGGCTTGACTCGGGGAAATTAGATTAAGTTGTTATAAATCAAACCACAGGACGATAATGAGAAATAAACCCAAATCTTAAAATACCTTTCTCCCACCTCTCCCTTCTTCCTGGGCTTAACTTTACTCCTGATTTTCTCTACCTTTTCCCCC
This sequence comes from Ceryle rudis, assembly GCA_033439905.1. Classification (NCBI taxonomy): domain Eukaryota; kingdom Metazoa; phylum Chordata; class Aves; order Coraciiformes; family Cerylidae; genus Ceryle; species Ceryle rudis. Next base: position 19,224 of record JAAGNO010017203.1, read on the forward strand.
CATAGCACCACAGTGGGACAGAGAATGGGGGTAGTGTTCAATTCATCACAAGCTGTCTTTTTCTCTCTTTCCTCACACCCTTCCTCTGCTCCAGTCTGTGTCCCTCCCATGAAAGACAATCCTCCACAACTTCTCTAACATGAGTCCTTCCCACAGGCTGCAGTTCTTCATGAACTGCTTCAGTGTGGATCCTTTCCATGAGGCTAAGCCCTTCAAGAAACGGACTGCTCCAATGTGGGTCCCCCATGGGATCACAAGTGCTGCCAGCAAACTTGCTCCAGCATGGGTTCCTGTCTCCACAGAGTCTATAGGTCCTGCCAGAAGCCTTCTCCCGTGTAGGCTTCCCATAGGGTCACAGCCTCCTTTGGGCATCCACCAGCTCTGGTATGAGGTCCTTTAGAGGCTGCAGGTAGATATCTGCTCCACCATTAACCTCCATGGGCTGCTGGGGCACAGCCTGCCTCACCATGGTCTTCACCACAGGCTGCTGGGGAATCTCTGCTCTGGTGTCTGGAGCACCTCCTCCCCTTTCTTCTCCTCTGACCTTGGTGTCTGCAGAGTTGTTTGTCTCACATATTTTCACTCTTCTCTCTGGCTGCAGTTGCTGTTGTGCAGCAGTTTTTCCCCCCTTATTAAATATGTTATCCAAAAGGTGCTACCACCGTTGCTGATTGTCTTGGCCTTAGCCAGCGGTGGGGTCATCTTGGAGCTGGCTGGCATTCACTGTACAGGACAAAAGGGAATTTTCTAGCAGCATCTCACAGATGCCATCCCTGTAGCTCCTTCTTTTACCAACCTTGCCATGCAAACCCAATACCAAAAAAAACCCCTCTATTTAAGGAACAAGTCAAATGAAAACATTAAAAAATATAATTACAGCCTACAGTGTGTTCTTTAAATATATATTTTCTCATTTAATTGACAGTGGAAATTATTGGTGGGATATTATTTTAAAGAAAAACAACATAATGTTCTGTCAAGCTGAGTATATTCACACAATGGAAGCTTAACTTTGATTAGACATGATAGCTGTGGTTGTCAGGAACTTGCCCTTTTGTTCCAGTTATGCTTTAACATTTTCTGAACCCCCTACTAGAGTCAAAGTTAAATTTACAGTCTTGACATTTTCCACTGTCTTTAAATATCCTTATGACTAGCTATTCAAACATTTTCTTAGTTGCATTGTTCCCTCCTGTTTCTGAAGTTAGAAATGATCTTCAAGTTTTAAGTTCTGAAATAAAGCAAGGGATAATTTGAAGGGGAAAAAAAAGGAGAATATGTATGATTATGACACAAAAATAACTTTTCAACTTTAGTAGGCTGATATACTAAGATGAAATCTAAAATAGAGCATTGTCTGTAAGATGCTGATCTCATTCCATGAAATTCTGGCAAACTTTCCTAAATCCAGACAACCAGAGGTGTGAGGCCACATACTGGAGGACTGAGTCTGAAGAAAATTAGAAAATACAAGCAAATAAATCTGGTAACCTTATGAGGAATTTTTAAGGTCAATGTGTTATTCAGTAAATATAAAGCATAATTCTGCTATCATTACGTATATGGTAAAATACACTGACATTAAAGTATGACGTCTTGTGGGGACCAGTGGTAATGGAGGGCATAATGATGCTTCTTGTGCAGTGGTTTGCATTTATTACATCACAACAGCAGAGGACACAAATCTTCCCAGGAAACATGGTGACATACAAACAGCAGCCTTCAATGTGACACGTGATTAAGAGCCACTGATGCAACAGTTGTGGTAGTTATAGTCTTTGCAGTCCATGACTGCAAAGAGAATTGAAGCTTTAAAACCCCATCATTACTGAGATGCTCTCAGAGGGAAGTGACTAATGTTAATGTTGCAAAAAGTGAAAGCTTATTTTATGTGGGGATCTTGCCTTTCTTGACACTACTTGTAGATGAATTGGAACTTGCTGTACTTGTGTTACAGTATTTTTGAATGATAAGAATAGTATCATGTTGATGTCCAAAGAACTGAGAGGAAAATATTGCAGAACATCAATGGCACTCACATACTTACGATATGAATTATTTTCTTAAACACCATAACCTATTATAGAATCATAGAATTGTCCGAGTTGGAAGGGACCTTAAAGATCATCTAGTTTCAACCCCTCTGCCAATGGCAGGGACACCTCCCAGTAGACCAGGTTGCTCAGAGCCCCATACAGACTGGTCTTAAAAACCCCAAGGATGGGGCCTCCACCACCTCTCTGGGCAACCTGTTCCAGTGTCTTGCCACCCTCATGGTGAAGAAATTTTTCCTAATGTCTAACCTGAATTGACCTCTCTCTAATTTTAAACCATTCCCTCTAGTCCTACCACTGCCCAACAGCCTAAAAAGCCCCTCCCCAGCTTTCTTGTAGGCCCCCTTAAGATACCAGAAGGCCACAATAAGGTCTCCCTGGAGCCTTCTCCAGACTGAACAATCCCAACTCTCTCAGTCTGTCCTCATAGGAGAGGTGCTCCAGCTGCTTGATCATCTTCAATATTTAACCTTTATGTAAATTAAATCTATTCTTTGAGATTACATCAATCTATTCAAACCCAATATGCTTCTATGACAGGGTGACCTGATTAGTGGATGAGGGAAAGGCTGTGGATGTTGTCTGTCTGGATTTTAGTAAAGCTTTTGACATGGTTTCCCACAGCATTGTCCTGAAGAAACTGGCTGCTTGTGGCTTGGATGGGCATATGCTTTGCTGGAAAAAAATTGTCTGGATGGCCAGGCCCAGAGAGTGGTGGGGAATGGAATTAAATCTGGCCAGTCACAAGTGGCATTCCCCAGGTCCAGTTCTTTTTAATATCTTTATCAATAGATAAAGGATGATGGGATTGAGGACACCCTCAGTGAGTTTGCAGATGTGTATTGGGTCTGACTGAGCTGGAGTTAATTTTCCCCATAGCAGTTCTCACAGTGCTGTGCTTTGCACTGGGAGCTGGAAGGGTGTTGATAACACACCCGTGTTGCAACTGCTGCTGGGCAGGGCTCACACAGCACCAAGGCTGTTTTTCCAACATTCCCCCAGCAGTGGGATGGGGTGGACACAATTGGGACAGCTGATCCAAACTGACCAAAGGGATATTCCATACCATATGACTTCAGCTGAACTATAAAAGCTGGAATAATTTAATGTAAGATCATTACATCTACAAAATAATAGTGTGATTTTGGTTTATGCCAGCTGGGTATCACAAACCCGTGTCTTCTCTCTAATACTTATAAATGTGCTTAATAAACCTTACTTATAATTTTCAAACTACTAAAATGGAGACGTTTAAGCAGTATGTTCTTGTTGCTATGTGCTTAAAGATCTTACAGCTAATAGTAGTGACTTAAAATGTATAAGTTACCATGGTGATGGTTTTCTTAATAAACAAGGGATTAAATTGTTTCATAAAACATAGGCACTTTTAGCCTGTATTCTGAAGGTGCTTTCTTGCATCTGTAGTGTATGAACCAGTTTTCGTACTTAATGACGTGCATGCTTACTGTATTATACTAGGCTGCAGGTGTATGCTCAGAGGTTCTTATTGTGGCAGCAGATGCTGATCCACAAAGAATTAAATATCTTCTGCTGTACTAGAGCCCTCCACTCAGATACAGGATCTTAGGAAACATAGGAAGAGTTGGCTCCAGCCAATTCATGTTACATGCAGAGAGGTTACATGCAGACTCCTTCAAGCCTGAAAGCAATATTGCTTTGTTTGCATGGCACCACACTGGAAGATAATAAACTCCCTCTCTCAGAGAAGTCATAGGCAGTACAGCCATCTCAGCATCATCTGTACTACAGAAAAGAAATGCCTGAGGCAAGTCAGTGTCTTTGGCCCATTCACTAAGAGGGAATGGCACTTAAGGGAAAAGTCACCTTGCCTAACTGTGGTCTAAAGGGTCTGAAGAATTCCACAGACATCCTGGAGCTTCAATAAAAATCAAAACTCTCTGGCTTAGGACCACTGTGCAGGCATAATGAACTTTTGGTTCTTCTGTGTATTTCATATTCCACTTTATAATTCCTGCCCCAGCATGCTCTGAGGACAGGCTTGGTGCTATCAAGTCTGTGGCTGCCCTTCATGCAGGAGGGAAATAACACCCAGAAAGATTTTTAGGAAAGTTTTAAAGTTCCAGTGAGGATGAATGATGCTATCCCCAAGGTAAGAGTCTCCCCTGTCTAGGAACATCCTGGTATAGAGAACTAGGATGATTATATTCTGATTTCTGCAACCCAGTGTCTCTCACTCTGCTTTTTTTGCCCCCAAACTTCAATAAGACAGTAGGCAATAACTTAGGTCCCACATATGTACAAGTAAAAATTGTAGCTGAAAACTTTAAGTCATTTATCAAAGACATTACAAATGCAGGGTTTGAACAGGGATTATAACACTGCTCAATCCTCTGGACAAACATTGAGGAAGAGTGATAGAATTCTCTGTGACAAAGAAGTCAAACAGAGATACAACTGAAAAAAAATGTGTTAAATAATATTATACAGGGAAATGCAATGTGGGTTTTGCGGTTTTTTTGGTTAATAGACCAGATGTAGAACACTTCATTTTCACTATTGTATGAAATAGAAGTGCTGCAAAAGGACAGGCAGATAACAAATAAAAGATAAGGAAATAAGTACACTATTATCACTTTAGCATATCATTACTACTTACACTACAGCTAAATGTAATATTTAGCATTTAAATAATCTTTATCACCTGTAGACTTCCAAGTGCTTTTCTATACACATGATTTGATAGGTTTCTTGAAGATGTCAGAGATTAATTTTTTCTGGATTCCTGACCACAGTTTCATGCATTATGCTATTGACAGACTGGCAAATTAATCCAATATATGTGCCTTGTGCAAAACACAAGGGAAAACATTTTTATATCACATATCTTTTTCTAACTCAATCACACAATGCTTCTTCTCTCTGTTCTTGCTACTTTACTCCAACTCCATCCACTTCAAATCTCTTGGGTTTTTTAAATAACTTCTAGTGGGAGAGAAGCTGTCTCCTAACCTACGTCCCTCAATGTCAACAAAACCAGAGTAACTTTTCTC
>JAAGNO010017204.1:0-33361 GCA_033439905.1 Ceryle rudis
GACATATTTTTACAATTTTCCTCTTTTCTTTTAAAAATTTAATAGTTTAAAGAATTAAATTTTTGAGAAAAATCAGTTCTTTCAAAAGTTACACTGTCCTCAAGAATTGTAGCTTTCTGTTGATACAAGAGGACATTTTTTTCTGACTGACATTGTCAATGAGCTCTTGAAGATGTAGGAAATCCTATGCTTAAAAATGCTTCCATTTTACAATTATAATTACAGGGTGAATCTGAAATTAGCTATGCATCATACATAGCAGATTATCTCGTGAATGTGTAAAAATAGTGAAAGCTAATTAATAATTGTAAATCATGAGTCATATTTTTTTTTCCTGCATTTGAATGTTCATAACTTTTACCATTAATGAAATATAAAGGAATCTAAACTGTTTCTTGAGCTTGGCAGTATTTAGCACACGCATTTTTCCTATTCCTTATTATCTGTCTCCTCTCTGCATAACTTTTCATCAGGGTAAAAATAAAAATAACAAATGTGTGAAATCTTGACCTCACTGAATAAATACCCAAACTCCCACTAACTTCAAGGGGCAGGGACTTTATCACACATGATCAGCATTATACAAAGAAGGAAAGCCAAACAGGCAGTTATATCATTAAAAGCAGACATTGAAAATTAATCATAATCTCAATAACAGAGCAAATGTTTACAAATAAAAGTAATCCAAAAAAATCAAGTTGTAGTTTGAAGTAGATATTCAAAAGGAACTTGATTCTCCAGGGAAAAAACTTATCTTACTTTTCATTCAGTATATAATACTAATCATCCATATTTTGTATCTCAAGCCTTTTGTAATGATTCTTCAGCCAGAAGGTACTTCTGATTATATTAAATACACACAGTTATATCTACTCCATTGCAGAATTACTGCAAAAATTTAATCCACATTTACATGCTTTTCAGCATGACCTGTTCCTAAACATGAACCAACATGATTATGTACACATACAACACCCATAGAAGCTTAATGGTTGTTGAGATCCCCATTGCAAACAATGACATGCATGTGTAAATAATTTATTTGTTTAAAGACCATTTTTTGCAAGCACTGGCTTGCAAGTAATACTTGCATTTCCAATGGGCAGGCCTAGCCTTGTACAGACACAAAAGAAGGATGTCTCTGTTCAACTGATTAATGATTAGGTTCTTCAGTAACGGGAAGACCCTCAGCAAGGATACTCAGAAGGATAAGCAGCACCCTTCACAGCAGCTAGAGATGGAGTCTGGCCCTGAAACAACAAACTTAAGCTACATCCCAGAGACCTAACCTCCAGTTTGGAGCAAATCAGTTTGTGGCTAATTTAGCACTGGTATACACCCAAAAAATAATCTTTTGTCTACTATATCATGAAGCTCACTAAAACATGTTTTACTCTATATTCAAGCATTTCCATTACAGTAGCTGTAGCACATACCCAAAAGTAGTCCTGAAAGTCTAAATAACAGCCTGAAATTTGGGCACGTAATGTGAGGTAAACTTGTAAGACAAGTAGTTGAGAAAGAGAGCATCAGTAGCTCTCCAGGGATCTACATTTTTCTCCATTAGTTAGGGGAGCCCAGGCAGACAGATCAGAGATGAGACATAGCTCTGGATGGCTACTATCAAGTGATAACAGCTCTGCTCTGCAAATAACAACTTCCACTATAGAGACTGGAGAATGGAGACACAGGTGGTTTAACTGGCTTGTCATGAGGTAATGCACCAGCCCTTCCAGGTCCTGGTACATTGCACTGAGAAATTTCCATACATTGCATTCTCACGTGCACTATCAGTTGAGAAATGATGAAATGAGTCAAACATAAAGTGAATCTAGCTTTCTTCCCTTTCCCCGACATAAATGTATTGTCATAATAAAGGAGTTCTGCTTTTACTGTCTAGAAGAGAAGGCAGACACACACGTTTGTACAAAGACCTACTACATTTCTTTCTTTCCATAACAAAAAGAGCATACAATTCATGTTATTTTATCAGCAAAAATTATACTGTTTACCTATTATCTTCAAATCTATCCAAAGCAAGAACATTATACTGTAATTAAAGTGTATTTTATGCATTATCTGTGAAAGGGCTGTAATAATTTCAAGGTTACTCCTTGAAATACGTTAATACAATACCTACAATAAATGAAAATCAGAATATATTAAAATATAATACAATATTAGAACTATTTTTAAGGTTTTTCTTCATAGAAGAGTCCTAGGAATATCAGAATTTATGGGCTATGTTATCCTGTCTACGCTATCTTAAAATGAGCAGGATATGCGAGATACTAGCTACCTGCTGGAGATGTCTCAAGACAGTGCAAGTGAAGCAAAGGAGGTATGAAATTTTTCATGAATGAGACTGTATGTAATGTGTTGGGTTTTTTTTTTTCTTTGAGAGAAGACTTTTCTTTGAAAAAGGTAGAGGAGTTTGCACATTTTTACCTGTACTTGATAGCATGGAAGACTACTGGAGATAGGCCAGAAGTTCTGATCAGTTGGGTCATGTCTCCCAGTGTTGTCTTGCTGAGCTGGGAGATGGTGAACTCCATATGGAAAGGTTGAAACCTTCATTGGTGTTAAAGGGATTTTCATCATTAATTCAAAAGGACCACATCCTACCACTAGTATTCTCTTTGGAATGATTTGCATCTTTGAATAACTAAGGATTTCCCACTAATATCTGCAGATATTGTCATGTCAGAAGTCTCCAAAGCAAAACTTAAATGTTTTATCAATATGTAGATTTTCCTGACTGAGTTTATAATGGGCACAAAGTTCTGACTTGAAGACATTTTACTTTTCTTACTGCACAGTCTTCCAAGGAGGGGGTTTTTGTGCATGATCAGTTAAATGTGAGCCAAATTCTGTCTTTATATAGAAGACAGTTAACAATTCCTTCACCTATAAGTGGAAAACCTTGTTATTCAGGCTAGGGGTAAGAAGGGTGCAGGACATTTTTACCCTTTCTTACTGGAAGCTAGATTTCATGTGAGTGAACTACATTAAACTGATAAGCCTTGTGGACCTGTGCAAATTTCACTGAATGACAGAGGAGACCTTGACAAGGCTTGACAAGTGAGCACCATGTGAACCCCATGAAGTTCAACAGGGCCAGGTGCAAGGTCCTTCACCTGTGTTGGGGCAATCCCCATTATCAATACAGACTAGGGGATGATGAGAGTGAGTGCAATCTTGTTGAGAAAAACTTGAGGATAGTGGTGGATGAAAAATTGGACATAGACTAGCAATGCGTGATTGCAGCACAGAAAACTAATTGTATTCTGTGCTGTACATCAAGAAGCACAGCCAGCAAGTTGAAGGAGGTGGTTCTCCTCTACTCTGCTCTTGTGAGACTTTTATTATGTATTACAGACAGGAGTATTACAGACAGCTCTGGGGTCCCCAGCACAAGAAAGACATGGACCTATTGAAGGAGGACCAGAGGAGGGCCACAAAAAAAGATCAGAGGGCTGGAACAACTCTCCTTATGAGAAAGGTTGAGAGAGTTGCGGTTGTTTAGCCCCGGCTAAAGAACGGGGGCTGAAGAACGCCCCAGCAAGGCCTTACTGCAGTCTCTTATTATATACAGAGGACTGGCAAGAATGATGGAGACTTTTTGCCAAGGCATGCAGTGACAAGAGAAAAGGCTGTTTTGAACTGGAAGAAAATAAGTTTAAATGGACTGAAAGCAGACATTTTTTTACAATGAGGTCAGTGAGACACTAGAACAGGTTACCCAGGGAAGCTGTGGATGCCCTATCCCTAGGAGTGTTGAAGGTTAGGTTGGGTGGGTCTTTGTGCAACCTGGTTTAAGGAAAATGTCCCTGCCCACAATTGGTGGCTTGGACCTTATAATCTTTCGGTGTCCCTTCTGACCCAAACCATTCAATGATTCTATGATGTCCAAACATAAATAAATACAATGCATACAGTGTCAAAGTAATCCATTTTCTGGTTTTAAATACTTGTATTCAAGGATGATGATGGTTTTGTTCATTTTGCTTACTCCCATTGCACAATTAATCTCTTTTCCTTAGAGCAGACTACAAACCTAGAAAAAATCCTGCACATACCTGTTTCTCCCCACTGGGCTTCTTGTGGTTTAACAGCAGCTCCACGGCACCAACTACCTCCTTTCGTATGGCATGCAGTAGAGCATCTCCCACATAGACATTAAAACTTAAGAGCAGCTCAATGAGCTCAAGGTTCTCATTTTCAATTGCAATAAGGAGTGCAGTTCTTCCCAGGGGATCAATGCAATTAATATTGATCTTGAAATAAATTTCTGCTTCCTCCAAAGCTTTCTTTACACTGGCATAATCTCCTTTCTCCACGGCATTCAGATAGGCTTTCTCTGCATGAGACAGTTCAGATTCTGCCCGTACAATGCGAAGAGGGATACGATCTCTGTAGGGAGCATTGACGCTTCTTTTGTAGTAGAACTGAGCCATATTTTATGCCATACTAATGCCAGTCTCTGCAATGTGAAAAGAAAGATTAAATCAATAATATATTTTGGGGGTACAGTGCACCAAACTAATACTTGCAATATATAAGTATTTAAAAGACATATTAAAAAGTGATGTTGAAACAATTACAAGTAGTCTCTATCAATAGAACTTGTAAGATCACCAGCAAAATGTCAAAACCAAAACATATAAACAAGTTGTTGCAACTTATCAAGTCAAAGCATGTGTGTCAGCACACCATTTGCTTGTATGTATTCCTTAAACCTGTAGTAAGCATGAAGTGACACAACACAATGTAGTTTGCAACAAATGTGTAGCTCCATCTCATCCTTAATTTCTTCATTAAATTTCACAACTTCATGTTTCCCACAGTTTAATAGTATACTAATGTACAGTTGCTGCTGCTCAGTAGACTACGGGGCACTTACACCTTTTAAGCTTGATTGTGGTAGTGTTTATGTCACTTAGAGTTTGGTTCAGTTGCCTCTTTGAGATGCACTAGTTATCTCACTGCACTTCAGCATAGCTGGATCTTTCACAAAGCCTGTGCACATATGGTACCTCCATGCAAATTTCTCTGATATCCTACACAACCAAGGTGTCACTCGATGCTTAGAATCATAGAATCATTCTGGCTGGAAAAGACCTTTAAGATCATGAAGTCCCACCATTAATCCATCACTTCCAAGTCATCACTAAACATCATGTCCCTAAGCACCACATCGATACAACATTTAAATACCTCCAGGGATGGTGACTCCACCCCTTCCCTGGGCAACTTTACAAACCTTTTAGTGATTTTTTTTTTTTCCTAATATCCAATCTAAACCTCTCCTGCTGCAACATGAAGAAGTTTCCTCTCATCCTATCACTTGCTACTCAGGAGACCAACCCCCACCTCACTATAACCTCTTTTTGGCTAGCTGTAGAGACAAGATCTTGCCTGGTCCTCCTTTTCTCCAGGCTAAACAACCCCAACTCTCTTAGCCACTCTTTGTAAGATTGTGCTCTAGCCCCTCATCAACTTCATCAGACTTCTTTGGACACACTTCAGCACCTCAATATCCTTATAGTGAGGGGCCCAAAACTGAACACAGTATTTGAGGTGTGGCCTCACCAGTGCTGAGTACAAGGAGACAATCCCTTCCCTAGTCCTGCTGGACACAATATTTCTGATACAAGCCAGGATGTTGTTGCCTTCTTGGACACCTGGACACACTGCTGGCTCATATTCAGTCATCTGTTGACCAGCACCCCCAGGTCCCTTTCTGACGGTCAGGTTTCCAGCCACTCTTCCCTAAGCCTGTTGCACTGCATGGGGGTTGTTGTGACACAAGTGCAGGACCCAGCTTGTGAGTAGACAACTAAATGCAGCCCTTCTTATCTGTTAGTTTAGCTTGAGCAGAAAGAATATGTTAAGATTTGGAATAGTTATTAGCATTTACAATTTCCTGGTGCTGCTGAAATACCCTGACTTACCTGAGGTAGGGACAGATTGCACAGTTCAGTGGTCAGCTTTACTACTAAGATTTTTATTCAATCTTATATGCTATTAGAAAAGCATTCATATAAAATGTTATTCCAAGTAGCTCTTACTAATGTACAAATTAGAATTCAGAGGCTAAAAGGAAAAACTAAATCCACACGAGATAAATTCCTAAGGAGTGGTAGATAACCACCATGGTTTTATTGGCTTTGATTCTGAACTATTCAGTTCTAAACTAGAATTAATATTGAAACACTGCAACTATAAAACAACTCTGAATCCTTACATATAATAAAGCATTTAATGCCTCTGCTTTAAAACATATATACTTTGTGCATGGATTTTGCAACAATAATTCCTTCTAACAGGATTATTTTCTCATGGCTCTATCTTCTATTTGAAAAAAAAATTGAAAAGATGGAAGAGAAAAAATTAATTTCCAAGAACAAAGTCCACACAAAAATATTTCCTTCTGCAGTTCAATTACAGGTTGAGCAGCTTATTAGTCAAAGAACTGTAGTTTCTTGTCTTTTTCTCAGCTCACAATGCAAGTTGCAGCAATTCACTGCCTTTTCCTTCACTTTCTCCAGGCATTAAGAAAAAATCTCTGTTGAGATCCTAGCCTGGAAAAGATAATATGTGTTTGTGTTATTGTTAAGTTTTGATTCATCAAAAATTTCCCTAAGCGCTGTGAGGTACATCGAAATTCATCTGCTTCAGTGCCCTTATGCCGTGCAATGAGAGGTAAGTACAAAGGCTGTTACTAAATTGTTTGTTTTCCAGAGCAGATCAACAGTGCTTGAGGCAGGCAGCACACTACAGGAGACACATTAGAAAGAATTTTCCCCCAGATCCATATGCAGGAACCAAACAATCGCAATCCTTTGCAAGATGTTTCACAATTCTTCCTCCAAGGTGGTATCTGCCTGCAGTCTGGCCTACTAAAGGTTGCACAGTCTGTGGATTATGTTGTGTTAATCACTCTCTAATTAAGTCTATATCCATTGCACAGTTTTATACCCCTGGAACAGAGGGTACACAGTCTTAATGTACTGCATTTCACCTGTTTGCTTTTCATTCTTGCTTTTCAATACTAGAAGTTCAATTTGAGAAGAAAAAAGTGTCCTGTACCTTCAGCTCCAAATTAACAGATTTAGATGTATATCTTCACAAGAAGGTATCTACAAGAAAGGTGTGTGGCTATATTCCCATTACAGCCATGGAGATTTAGAGATCCATTCCACTGATCACAAATTGTCATTTGGTGCTGGATGCTGAGGGGTGTCCTGCCATGACACCAGCTGCCACCTCTGAATGACTTGGGTCTCATAAGGAGTCTACTTCATACATGTCAGGCAGATATTCAGTTAACCCAGAACAATGCACAAACATTATTCAGTTTCTTAGTATCAACAAGGAGCTCCTCAAGGCAACTGGAGAAAAATGAGTGACTGCAACTCAGAGGTTATTGCTAAAAGTTCCTTTCTCTTGAAAGCACGGGAATGAATAAAAAGATCACTGCATCCCCATTTATTTGGACTTAAACCAGCAATTAACCTGTATCCACGAAACTGGACATCACAGATGTTCTTATGGTATAAGAACAGATTAATTTACAGATGGGATTTATTATTACTTCATTAGAATGATTTGAAGGTATTTTGTTTCTTTGTTTTAACAATAAGACTGAGGAAGGTCTATTACCTCTTCACTGTAAGCCCTGAGGAAAACACTTGCTGGAACCTTTTCTGTTTACCTTTTAATGATTCCTGAATGTGAAAAATTAGATCTAAGCTTTGTTTACCTCTTTCAGAAGAGACACATTAAACACATACAGTCATTCTAAACAGCTGTCCTCTGCTAGTCTTTCTCCCTTGCCTGTACCACTTCTTGAAAATAATCAGCCATAAATAAAGTTTTGTCATAACTAAAAATATATGGTACATGCAATTAGAAAGCAGAGATTTGATTCAATACATTAACTGAAGGTGAAATATATATCAAAGATAATGGTTCATGGGTGTTTACAAAAATATAACATTTGTTTTCATTTTATCTACATGTAGATAGTGTTGTATGACAACTGATACTGTGTTGGCACATATAAATACATGCATATGACAAATTTACATGGGAACAAGAGTCTAAAGAAACAAGAGGTTCAGTACAATAGACCAGTGCAATGAAAGAAAACAAACAATTTATGGTGCAGAACTTAGCAATAGTGGAACTATAGTTTGCAGAGTCGATATACCTGACACATAGTAAAAATACTTCAGAGAAGAGATAAAGACAAAATAATTTGCCCTGAAAATAGGAATATAATCACCTATCAGAAACTCATAATCAGAAAGCAATAAATACCAGGTGAGAGATTGTACCTGAACCATCCAAATATTCAGACTCATGGGGCTCAGATTTATGTCCTGCAGGAATTCCCCTTATCTCTTTATTGAACTTGGTGAGGGTAATTAGGGACTGAGAAAGAAGTTCAAGACAAAGTAGAATTGATCTTCAATACTGTTCTCTTCTTGCCTGTCACGCCCTTAATCCTGACTGGGTGTATTTGAGACGTGCCATCACTAACACAATTTATTCGACATTTGGAGGAATTCTATGACATGAGAAAGAACAGATAATGGATGTGGTAAAACAAAATAATTTTTTTTATCAGTTTGGAGAAATATCATAATATCCTCTTTCTACATCACCTGTTGGTTGGCTTTTATTTTTGAAAGAGAAACCAAACTATTACAACTGGCTTTGCAAGACAAGATAGCACTAAAAATTACTATTAAGTCATAGTACATTGGTATGTATCCTGATCTAGTAATCCATGCTCTATTAATCCAGATAAGGGACTTAGTTATAGCACTTAAAATAAAAAAGCAAATGTAATAGTATCAAGCTGTGCAAGGACGAAACCTACTCTTTAAGACACTTTGTATGAAAAGATTATGTTAAATACTATGTCTCTGGAATACCTTAATAAATACGCCCCAACATGCACATAATATTTTGAAATTGTGGCAACTGACTGGAAAGACAGCTGTGAAATGTTCTAGGATTAAGGTTTATGTTAGAAAAGAAGCCTCATTGCATGCAAAATGAAGAGGTATTAATTTCAAAATAATCTTTACTAGATAATTACATTATAGCTGAACATATATCTGCTTTGAGAGTGCATGATTCTTCAAATACAGTTAAAAGAACAACAAAACACTCAGCCTAACTTTCTCACAACTAGAAAAAACAAACCAGCATGAAATAGGGTCACCTGAAAGCCATTTTTCATCATTAGAACTATGATCAGCTTCAGACTTGAAAGCTAACAAGAGCAAAAGTGCAATTTAGACTTTAACCCTGAGTCACACAGGCATGAAGGAGATAAACTGAATAGTACATTATGGTATACATTCCCCATGAGGCTGTTGCTTAATATGGAATAGAGCTAAACCTCATTTGTGCTCTGGTGCAAAGTACCCTACAATCCAAGCTGCAGTAAAGCAAAGAACATGATATAGTATACAGCTGTCAGTGGATGAGAGAAAGTAGGCTGTCATGTTGTCTGCTTATGTGTGTTCTGGCTTCACAATCAGCAAGGCAAGGACATCAGCTAGAAAGAACAACTTTCAGGGGCCAAAACATAATGGATATATATCACAGATTAAATGCTAACAGTGTTTTACATCAGCAGCTTAAGAGACCGAGTCCCAGAAGAGTGCAAATGCTGACACTGAATGTATTACACCTTTAATGCAGTGACACAAATTACTTGCTTAGATGTTTTGGTTTGGGTTTTTTGGTTTTTTTTTTCTTGTCAATTTTAAGACAGGATGCAATTTCACAGCAGTTTCTTAGGTTTAAAGCATAGTGCTTCATATATAGAATCATAGAATGGTTTGGGTTTTAAAGGTCATCTAGTCCAACCCTCCCACCCCAGCGAGCAGGGACATCCTCAACTAGATCAGCTTGCTCAGAGTCCCATCAAGCCTGACCTTGAATGTATTCAGGGATGGGGCCTCCACCACCTCCCTGGGAAACCTGTTCCAGTGTTCCACTAACCTCAGAGTGAAGAACTTCTTCCTAACTTCCAGTCTGAATCTCCCATTCTCTAGTTTAAAGCCATTGCCCCTTGTCCTGTTGCTATATGCCCTTGTAAAAAGTCCCCCTCCAGCTTTCTTGTGGGGCCCCTTCAAGTACTAAAAGACCCCTATAAGGTCTTCCCAGAGCCTTCTCTTCTTCAGGCTGAACAACCCCAATTCTCTCAGCCTGTCTTTGTAGGAAAGGTGTTCCAGCCCTCTGATCATTTTTGTGGCCCTCCTCTGGACCCGCTCCATCAGGTTCATGTCCTTCTTGTGTTGAAAACTGCAGAGCTGGACATAATACTCCAGGTGGAGTTTCACATGAGCAGAGTGGCAGAATCACCAGGATATATATATATTCTGAGAAAATGCACATTGTTGGCTCATGTTCTGTAAATTCACTTAGGCTACACCAAATGGGAGGAAATTTTAATCTTCTAGGGCTGACATCACATCAGATCTCAGCTAAGAATAAGTTTAAGCAATATAAAAAGATCTATTTTAGGAGATTATGGAAGAACACTGTTGAGAGGTGTTATAAATTATTAACAGATTATGTGACAGGACCAGAGGGTCTGGATGCAAGTTGTGCCAGGGGAGGTTTAGGCTTGGTATTAGGAAACATTTCTTCACTGAAAGGGTTATCAAACATTGGAATGGTCTGCCCAGAGCAGTGGTGGAGTCACCATCCCTGGAGGCATTTAAATTGCGTGTGGACCTGGGCTTAGGAACATGGTTTAGTGGTGAGCTTGCAGTGTTGGGTTGAAGGTTGGACTAGATGATCTTGAAGGTCTCTTCCAACCAAAGACATTCTGTGATTCTGTATAGGAGTAGGATGATTTGGGTCCAGGCACACAGTATTGGAAATCTGCATAATTGTTAAAATTGGAGTTATTCAAGAACTTGATTCTTCGAATACGGCTAAAACTGAGCCTAACATCACTTACCTTGTAAGTGAAAAATCAGATAGCTCCCCACATGAAAAAAAAAGCACCACAAGCAGACAGAATTATCATTAGATTGTAGTAACTGCCTAGTTCATAATAAATTAATTAATCTTTGAGCTTTATTTAAAGCAGAAAGAGGGATTATTTGAAAAAAAAGCAAACAACATGCATGGTTACATCTTGCTGATGGGTAGCAGAATACAAATATCCTTGAGGAAGAGCAGGAATGACCCTGAAGCCCGAACTATTTGTTCTTGCTCAGAGGGGAATACTGAAGCATTTAAGCCTGTTACCAGAGCAAAGGAGAGAAAGATTGTTTTCTACTGACTGACATGAACTTGCTCTTTGAAATGATGGACCATGAACTATGTCAGCCCAGCCAACATGTAGTAGGCAGCCAGTTGGGGGTGGGAAGGACAGAGAAGGCAATAAAACAGATAATGATCTTAGTGAGTGACTGCGCCATCCAGTTGAGCTGACCTCCCTATCTCCTTGGCTGGTCTTATTCTCCTGGGTAAATTCAAGGAGCTCTCCAAAATAATTTTCAAGAGAAAGTAGTTCAGTGTCATATGGCTACATGGAAGGCCTTCTTCCAACATTTTCAGCAGTAGTGCTGACATTTTGCTCCATGGATGTGATCCTGAAGCATTCATAACACACAGCAACATTTCTCAGGAGACACAGGGAGTGGGATGTCCCCTGCTCACAGAGAGGGTGTGCAGTCTTCTTCCCCATGAGAAAAGCATGGCTGAATAAACAAGTACACAATTTCTGCTGAGAAATCAAAATATGGTTGGGCAGAAAGGGTCTGACTGTGCAAGGTCACTTGAGGAGGAAAGAGAAGTGGAGGCAGAATAGCTTCAGAAATACAGGACAGGAGCATTACTCGTGGGAGTTCTGCTACCAAACAGCTGTGATATCTATGCTTCAGGATATGTTTACGTGCAGACCCACATGTGTTCCCATGCTTCCCATGCTTCATGCAATGAAGCTTCAGGCAGCATACAGTTTGCCACAAAAGGAAGGTTTTAGGAAGACTGCCCAAATACCTTTAGTAAAGATTTGCTAATAAAAACACTCTGATGTGGGCCCATTTTCAGTCATCCAAGCTAAGCCACCCTGAGGATAAATCAAAACACTTTCTAGTGTTTAGGGCCAATAGAGAACCAGCTGTGAAGAAGTCTGTGTACAAGCATATACACTCACATAAACATTTTAGTACTGGCTGGTGCCCTCAGAGTGGTATATGTATTTTGCAGCGAGCCTCAAAAGAGTCTGAACTAAAATAAAACAAAAGCTGGCAAGAAATCAAGATCAGCTAGGGGGAACTGTTCTGTCTTTGGAATTTATTGGCCAGTTTCCACCCAGATTCTTAATGGTTCTGCCCTCACACTCCTTATTCAGAAACATGTGAATCAATGCATTTTTATATATTTTACTAATAGACTTCATAAAAAAATAAAATTAGGAAAACTTATTACCAAAGCTCAGCTACCAACCATAACACATTAACTCAAGTAAAAAGAATTATAATGAACAATCAAATCAAAATCCAACTCATAGCAAAGCAAATCAATAAGACTCAATAGCAGACAATGTTCCATAATCTAATTAGATAACACAAAATGTAGTGATACAAGAAAAGATGGTTATCCACTGGCTATATACCTCAACAAAAAAACATTTATTTACATCAATCAAATATATAACTTGATTAGTTAACTAACTTAACACAAAAACCTAACTACCATCTGGACCAAAGCCTGAAAACAAGATTTTTTTTTTCTTAAGAAAATCTGTTCTTCTGTGATGACTAACCCCTTCCTGCCCTTGTACCAATAAAAGATGTCAAAGAATAAAATAGAAAACCAGAAGTATGACAACTCCTATTTACCAAAAGTCATAAAATGACTGCATCTTGTCACTCAGGACCTTTAAATGTATAGCACAAAACATTCCCTAATGAATGCTTAAATACCAGGGATTATTTCATTCCAGAAATTTTCCTGCAAGGCCAAATTGACATTTATGCATACGCCCAAATCACAGTTCAGGATTAGAAGTCTCCTGCTAAATAAGACCAGGAGTGAAAATACAAATATCAACAATAAGAGAATTCTTATTGCTAGGAAGTGGTGAACCCAGAAAGGTATCATGTGGATAACCTGCCTTACAAAGGCATGTCTATTATAGTGCTCTATAGATCCCTGAACTATGAGTAAGTATGTGAGCCTAGTAATAGCTGAAATACTTTGAGCACACTTCAGCAAGTTTGCATTTTCTTCCTTGGGTGGGAAAAAGTCAGAAGAATGTACATCACCATATTATAACACAAAAACTTTTTTAAAGTTCACCTGAAAATCTTGACAAATCTAGAACTTCAACACACACTTATGAGCTGCTTTGTGAAGTATTATGTAAAGTCTTTTCTTGTAAATAATGACTCCTCTACTAAATAAGTAATTATTCCAGCATATGTTTTTGACAGGAAAAATACATTTGACAGACATGGAAATAGGTAATAACTGATATAGAAAACTTTCACTGTGGAAAATGTACCTTTTCATGTTTTCCAACTGGCAGAGGATTCATTCTGCACTCTTTCTGGACAGGTTTTCACTCACCGACTTTAAAAAGTAAGCATTCACATTTATCTCTGGATTTAGGGAGTAAGCAACTTCATTTTGAAGCATCTTTGTTATGTTTCCTTCACCTAAAGATAGATAGGACAAGTTCATCTAAACACAAACCAGACTAACTTCAAGCTGCAACCAGATCTCAGTTTGGGCATACTTTCTCGGCAATACAAAGCTGAACAGAATAGGAAGCGCTACTAAAATTTCGGCAAAATGAAACTTCATTACCAGGAATACTTTGAAACATTATTTTAGCTATCCAGAAGCTCAGATGTTATGAGAGATTCATAGATTTAAAGATTACTACACCATCTGAACTCTGTTCTAAGGCAGGTCAAGAGAAAATCTGCATTGCTTCGTGGTCATGAGAAGCTAGAACCGGAAGAGGCTTCCTGGGTCACCAAACCCAGACTCTTCATCGTGGGAAGCTCTCTCAGACAGTCTTTCCTTGAACAGATCAGACTCCCTGTTAGAAGTATTTGGAATCACCCTGTTTGACTGCCCTTCCCCTCCACTGCTTCTCTAAGTGGTGGTGGACAAAGCCTCATTTCTCTGACAAGGTAATTTCCTCAATCCTAAATTAGGTTCATCAGATGAGGGCTCCTGACAGGATTATTCTACCTCCAGAATATTTGCAGAAAAAGCTGTCCTTCCTTTAGACTTCATTTTGCCAGGCTGCACAACCCTGGGTCCTTTACAGCTCCAGATCATTGCTTGAATTTTGTTACCACTGGCCATGCATCAGGGTGCCTTACCTGTCACCCAAATGCTGCCCTGAAAGGGCATGGATCCCCTACAGCTCTTGTGTCATGCCCCAATACCCTGTTACCCTCAGGCATTCAACTGGTAATAGGTGTCTACAAGCAGGCAGCAGAACTGAATCTTCAGTCTCTTTCCATGTTCACACTATCTATTCCATATCACTTTCTGTATGACCTGAAGTGTACATGTTACTCTGAGATATGCTTCCCTGCCTTCTCCTACAAGGATGTTGCTTGATTTAAGTTTATGCTAACAATTGCCTTCTTCACAGCGGTATCACACTCATGACCTTCAATCAGCTGATAACCCATGTTCTTTTCTTCCTCAGCTGTTTAAAGTCATTAAGCTTCCAGTGTAAGAAAAAATCACTTTTTTAAATTATTCTGTAAATGCTTGTAATTTGCACTGCTAGATCAACTAGATGAATCTTTCATACCTTGCTTCCTGCAATAGCAAAATAACTGGTCTCATGGGCAAAGCAAAAGAAATCTCATGATACATATACTTAGTTCTGCAATGATGTGCATACATATATATGTAAGAAGGTTTTTCTTCCAGCCTTGCAGCAATCAGCTTCCTCCCAAGTACTTAAGTTTTAGTCAGTTTTCTGTTTACTTACATGTATCACATAGACCTTTGCCTCTGTCAGTACTCAGTAAGTCCTTGACTCTGTGACCTCTTGTTGATGAATGTCAAATGTTCTCTGTGAATGGCATGAACTTTATTCTTGAAAACTTTGCTCTAAATATACTTTCCACTGCTTTATTTTATTGGGTGAGACAGGTGGAACATAAATAAGACCCATGATTTTGTTCCTTCTTTTGTTTTATTTCATTTTATTTAATTTCATTTTATTTATCAGATTTGTCAGTGAAGCAAAACAGAGACCATAGTCAAGTGTCTAAAAGAAGTTTATAGTGGTTTGTTGTTCTGGTTTTTTTTTCAAGTAAAGAATATTACATCCATCTAATATTAGTGAATGTAAGAGGTACACACTGTAGGAATTAACCACATTCAGTGGTGCTGTACCTAGATTCACCCTACCTAAATTTAGACACATTGCTAAGGTTTCTAAGTTGGACTTGGCAGAAGTGCTCACCAAGCCACTCTCCATTATTTATCAACAGTCCTGGCTAACAGGGGAGGTCTCAGTTGACTAGAAGCTCGCAAATATGACGCCCATCTGCAAGGGCCAAAAGGATGATCCTGGGAACAACAGACCTGTCAGTCTGACCTCAATGCCAGGGAAGGTTATGGAATAAGTCATCTTGAGTGCCATCACATGGCACATACAAGACAACCAGGTGATTACACCCATTCAGTGTAAGTTTACCAAAGGCAGGTCCTGTCTGACTAACCTGATCTCCTTCTATGACAAGGTGACCCACCTAGTGGGAGAGGGAAGAGCTGTGGACATTGTCTACCTGGACCTTAGTGAAGCCTTTGACACTGTCTCCCACAGCATTCTCCTTCAGAAACTTATGGCACAAGGCTTGGATAAACACACTCTGCATTGGATAAAAAACTGGCTGGATGGCTGGGCCAAAAGAATGGTAGTGAATGAAGCTAAATCTGGCTGGCGTCTGGTCACAAGTGGTGTTCCCCAGGGCTCAGTACTGGGGCCTGTTGTCTTTAATATCTTTATTAATTATTTGGATGAGGGGATTGAGTGTGCCTTCAGTAAGTTTGCAGATGACACCAAGATAGGTGGGTGTGTCACTCTGCTAGAAGGTAGGAAAGTTTTACAGCAGGACCTGGACAGGTTAGATCAGTGGTCCAAGCTTAATTGCATGGGGTTCAACAGGCCAAGTGCCAGGTCCTGCACTTGGGTCGTAACAACCCCATGGCAAGCTACAGACTTGGGGATGTGTAGTTGGAAAGCTGCAAGTTGGTAAAGGACCTGGGGATGTTGATCAGTAGTCAACTAAATATGAGCCAGAAGTGTGCATTCATAGACAAGAAGGCCCATGGCACCATGGCTTGTATTAGAAACACTGTGGCCAGAGGAATAGGGAGGTGATCGTCCCACTGTACTCGGCACCAGTGAGGCATTCAGTTCTGGGCCCCTCATTATAAGAGGGACATAGAAGTGCTAGAGCACGTCCAGAAAAGGGCAATGAGGCTGGTGAAGGGCCTGAAGCAAAAGTCCTATGAGGAGAGGCTGAGGGACCTGGGGTTGTTTAGTCTGAAGAAGGATGAGGGGAGACCTTACTGCTCTCTACAACTACCTGAAAGGAGGCTGGAGCAAGGAGGGGGACAGCCTCTTCTCCTTAGTGATGTGTGATAGGAGCAGAGGAAATGGATGCAAGCTGCCCCAGGGGAGGTTTAGGCTGGATATTAGGAAACATTTCTATACTGAAAGGGTTCTCAAACATTGGAATGGTCTGCCCAGGGCAGTGGTGGAGTTGCCATCCCTGGAGGCATTTAAATGGCGTGTGGATCTGGTACATAGGGATGTGGTTTAGTGGTGAGCTTGCAGTGTTAGACTGAAGGTTGAACTAGATGATCTTGACAGTCTCTTCCAAGCAAAGACATTCTGTGATCCTGTAAATGTATTTATCTTGGACTCCTGCTAGAGTTAGTGGAGAAAGACAAGAAAAGTCCTGCTGCAAGCAATTCAGTCAAATCTCCATTTCTTTCTTTTGACTGGCATAGGTGGGTATGAATCTAGGCCTGAACATCTGTATTTGAAGAAATTTCTGAATCAAAGATGTTAAGAAAGTTCATATTGAAAAGAAAAAAATGCCAAGTAAACTGCATTTGATCAAAACTAAAGGAAGACAATTAGTTTTATTGGAAGTGAAATTAACCCCAAACTGCATAAAGAAGATGACCTTCAAATACATATGTGCAAGCTATTACAATTAATCATTATTGTGCAGGTGTATCCTACATTCTCCGTAGTCGCCTGCCTGCTAATGTTGAACAGTTACATACAGAGCATATGAATTTCTTTCAAACTCATTTACTAGTGATGGAGTTTTCATTTGCAATTTTTTTCTTGTCAAAATGAGAGCTTAATATATGAAGCTGAGCACAACCCATATAAAACAAAAATAAAACTAAGTATCAAGAACACTAAATTATTTCTACTAATATTTCTACTAATCTCCCTGCTCTGTCATGATAGTAGTTTCTTGATGCTATGCATCTACTAGAATATCATCGCAAAATACACTATTAAAATGCTAATTTTCAGTCTAAAATTACTCACAGACAATTCATACTCACTTTTTCTCATTCTAGCACCTGTTTATAGAATAACTTTTCAAGCTCCCAAACATATACCTTCACAATGCATTTGTAGAAAACAACAGTATGTTAGGCTCTTTGGCTGGGTTTCAAGTCACTCTGGGATTCATCATAAATGAAGGATTAAAGTTATCTTTAGTGGAAATAGACAGACTACCCATATTGTTAGAAACTGAGATTTCTTTCTGACTCCAGGGAACAGGAAGAAATTGAAATATTGTTATTTTGATAATGAACTTCTGATATAATATTCCTGTGAGCAAGGAATAAAGTAATATTACTAACATGAATGAGAACGGCTTGTTGTTGGCATAAAATCCAATGAGTTTGAAAAGACAGTGTATGTTTTGATATTACCTAATAGCTGCAGCATTTATATTTCATCTTCTCACTTCTTAGATTGCCATGTCAGTATGAGATCAGGCCAATGTTTTGAATAATCAGCACACTGTTCCAAAGCATCACGGTTCTAAACATTCATTTAAGCACCTTTTAAAATATTTTTTTTTTTTTTTTTTTTAAAAAATAACATCAGGTTCCAACCAAGTCAGTGCAGGATCTCAGAAAATTGTATTTTATAAAATAAGAACACATTTCAAAGTGTTTAGAAACAGATTTTGGAACACAGAGGATCAACACCAAGTAAACTGGTTTCAGGTTCCAATTAAATGCAAGGCAGGAGACAGAGCCAGGCCAAGATGAATTTTAGTTGCCAGGAAAACTTGCTAAGTAAAAGAGAGAAGCAAAGCAAGAGAGCAAATTGTCTACAAAGTAGTAAAGAGTGGACATAGCAGAACCTGATGAAAGACAAACAAGTATTCAGGGTAGATATATGGGGAGAACAGCAGGGCACAAATGAAACTGCAAGGAAAATGCTGAACAACTATTGATGACTCTGACAGTAATTACACATGCAAGAGGTGCATTAACTAAGGAACAGATTTTTCTGGCCTGGCAGTAACATCTTCCCTGAAAGCACAGATAGTATATTGCATTATTGCAATGTGACCTACAGCTATTGCTTCCCTACAACTGAACTGGTGTTCTCAGCAGGGATCTCCATCAGTCCCCACTGTGCTGGGCTGCCCCACATGACATACCTCATCACCAGGCCAGCCCCAGACAGCTCTGCAGAACACTGGTCACCAATGAAGTGGGTTAGTGTCCTTATGTTCTGGCCAACACCTGTTGTTTCTATTCAAGGAAATCTAAAATTATGTAATGACATTCTTTCCATCAAGAGCTACAGCTCCAAACATGCAATAGCCCTTAACAAATCTTCAGGAACTGTTAATGTAACATCATCCACTATAAAAACAGTCGATATGGTTTTACCAGAGCTCTGAGGAGAAAAGTAGACAGATAAATTAAAATCATCCCATTTAAAATTAAGGCTTGTGAATGGAGAAAATATTCCCTTTAGGAAAGTTGAAGAAATTAAATACTCAAAGTTATTTTTTTACAGCAGCAAAACTTTAAGGCTATCAGATGCCCAGGTAGCTTGTACTGAAGCACTCAGTCCTCTACACTCACTGCTTGGAACAAGGGGGAAAATGAAATTGCCATTGGAGTGTGCCATGCTTGAGTGCATACTCAACTCTGGATGAGTAAGGAAATGCTGGAAGGGGCTTTAATGTTGTTCACAGTAACCATTCTCATGTTAAGAATGAGCAGAAGAATAGTTTTCTAGAGGTCAAACTGCTTCTAGACTAATCACACTCTATTGCTTAGATAGCAAGACAAGTAGGATTAATTCAAGGGCAGTATAATTTAAACATTGCCATTGCACAGTGGCATGTCATGAAGAAATTAATCAAGCTAATTGTCTGAAAACATAAGGTCAACCTCAAGGTAAAAAAAACCATCCGGTAATAAAATGCTCTTCTTCCCAGAAACAAATACTGGGTTTGACTGAACAAAGGTATCTTGATCCTGCATATTGTGGAGATCAGTAAAAGTGTTCATCTTTTTTAGCAGTGGCTTGTAGGA
This sequence comes from Ceryle rudis, assembly GCA_033439905.1. Lineage (NCBI taxonomy): Eukaryota > Metazoa > Chordata > Aves > Coraciiformes > Cerylidae > Ceryle > Ceryle rudis. Next base: position 19,633 of record JAAGNO010017204.1, read on the forward strand.
GTGGGCCAGGAATTATAACAAAACAACAACAGCAGCAAATGGGCAGTGGATCAAGCAACAGAAAGTATCCCTATGAATATGTTAAATTACACAGAACTGAGAAACACACCTAGTGGCAAGGGACCCCAAAAAGTATATTCATATTTATTTCTGAAAAGCAACCAGCTGTTTGAATAAGAGCTGCATCAAAGTGCTGGGTATATTTGACAATCTTTGCCTGAAGCAAAATGCCAAGAACTTGCCAGTAAATCTCATGTCCTTAGACTACTTTTTGGAGGATAAAACTGTGAGTGGGATTCAGTTCAGGGTTAGGACACCTACGTTAAATGTCTAAATGTAGACATCAGCATTTAAGCTAAATCTCTAAACTCCCTCTGCTGTCAATGGATAGCCAGAGTGGGATTAGATTTCCTAAACAGAATCTAATGACCTTTAAGATGTCCTATGTGCCCGAGACATTCCTGGGGACTAGCCAAAAAGAGTATACCCTTCTTTGTCCACAGGTAGAAGGCAAATAGGATGCGATCTCAGATATCAGTAGACACTTACCTTTACACAACTTTTAGCATGCTTTAGTCAGTAGAATTAATATCACCTGCAAAGTGATTTAGCTTGTCTTAGGTACCTACAGGCCAGTCAGCTGCAACACTTTCTAGGTTACACTCTCACCTAGTATACTTACGGAGACCTGCATGTACATCCTGTGTGGCTCTGGAGGCAAATCCCACATGCTGAGCAGAATTCAGTTGCCTAAATATTGGTGTGTAAGGGCATGATACCATGATGACCACGGGGAACTAATAGTTATGGCAGAAACTCACTGGAACACCTGTGCCTTTCTGGAGGGACAGGCAATACATGTTCTGCCCCACACACATCCAGAGTGTGGCTTTGCTTAAGAATCAGGGATGCTCTTTCTAAGCCATCCTGTGTCTCAGATGAGCAGTGCAAGCTCCAGCTCACAGACTCCCTGTAGCTGCCCAAAGTCAGCTCTAATTAACGGTAGCTGGACACAAAACATCAGTAGGGAAAGAAGAGTCAGTTCATCTGAAATGGTCAGGTGAAAGTCATGACAGGCAGGAAACTGGCTGCCTCAACAGTAGGTGTCCTCTGTCACGTTACTCATTAGGAAGAGCTAAGGAGCACATTGAATTGAGATGTCTGCTGGGGAAGGAGAAATGCATGCAGCTTGCAACAAGGCAACTGCAACACCAGGGGTGTTATTGTCAGACTGCTCCCTGGCTGTGCAGTCTATAAAAAGCCACACACACTGGGTCAGAGGGATGGCAAGGAGTATGCCTTTTCTCCCCATGATGTCAAAAGGTCAGCAAAGACAGACTTCCAAGATGCTGGCAACATACTGGGGTGAATGGGAGATGCCTGTGCAGTTGCACTTCACAATCTAGAGTTTGCCATGCACTTGTTACTAATAGTGAAGTCAAGAACGTCTCCCATTAAATCCATATCTGATGAGAAAATTATGAGATAACACATTAGCAAGTCATCACTTGGCACGTACGAGGCTGTTGCAGGCACTGCTCCACTTTTGGGGCAATTAAAGTTTTGCCTTGACACAAAGTGCTAGCAGGCAACCAGATGTCATCATCCCACAGTTTGAGCAGACATCAGAGTCCTTCTGGGCCACCATCTGGTTATTTCTTATCTATGATATTTAGCTCACTATTTGCCCCACTAGAGATATATACTGCTAAGATTAAATCAGAGGCACCAAGATTTCCCAATAATTTTCATAAATACATGATTATATCACATTAGAAAGGCAAACAGAATATAAATGATGAATACATATGCAAGTATTTCAACACTAGGAGAGAAAGTTTCACAGTCGAGCATACTTCACTATTCAAAATGCTTTCCAGATATTTAGCTGATAGTTTACTTTGCCTCCTTTCACCCTATTACTTCTAATTATAGTCACAGTGACCTGCTTAAGTAAATTTTACTGATAGCCTGCTTACTGACAACCATTCACCCAAGCTGTTTTCATATGACATCTAATAACTAGGAAGATTTGAGGTCTACTGTCTAAATCTACTAGGGGACAATGGGCAAAACTTTCTAGTACATTCACAGCTTGTTGCTGTCGCATTTTCAAGGGTGACAGCATAAGGCGATTTCAGTATCATGTGCCACTTCTGAAGCAAAAGTGTTTATCCTTACCTTTACCTTCACAGTTCTTCAATCAACTGTTCCTTTAATCCACACTCCTCCTCCAAACAAACAAACAAAAAACCTAAAACCAGACTAAACCAAAAATAGCAAGTGTGAAGGAAAGCAAGCCAGCCTTCTTGAGAAAACTGTTAGCAACCTATCTGCCAAACTTCAGTTTGTGTCAGGTGAGAAGGTAGAAGTGAAGAACCAAATTAGCTGGTGACCAGCAATACTTCTACTCTACAAATCCAGTCTGATTTGATGAAAGCAGATGAGTGATTGCTAAAACAGCTAATCACTGCAACATTGCCTTCAGCTGTGCAAAGCAAGTCTGATCAAGAGCACCCACCAAAGAGGAAGCTGAAGCAAGTATACCTGTGCCTGCCATGACAAGAGGCCCACTATCTCAGCTATTTTCAGAAAACCATTTCCTACTGCAGATCTGTGTGTGACTGAACCAAGGCATAAGGAAGGCATCAGTTTGCTTACTGAGACTTATTCTGTGCTCCTCAAAAGCATCTGCAGGCCTTCAGTTGTCAAGACACTGCACTGGAGCTTGAGCATTATTTTTTCTTGCTGTGATGCCTAGAATAGACACTCCAAGACTAGATCTGCCTCAGCAAATAACACAGTGCAATAGGAGAAGACCTCTAGGATGACAACAAAATTGCTGACAGCCTCATGTTTAAGGAGATTTACCTCAGATGAGCTCTGTACTGGTCCTGCAAGCTGAGTGGTAGCAGATGCTGTGTGATAGGCATGCTCCTGGAGTGGTGTTGAGTACTGTGGAGGACTCTCATCCATATGTCACAGGCTGCTCTTCAGCACCAAACAGAGCGTGTTAAGACAAGGAAAATCAGCAGATTCACTTAAAGGGTAATCTGCTGATATGATACCAGAGTAATGTAGATACAGCTACAATAACTGAATCTACTGTTTTCAGTGTTGAAAGTGTAGTGCTGACATAAATTGCTCTGATAATTAAATACCTAAGAAAGTCCCACTTGACTTACTGGTATTTGAGAGTATTGCAGTTATTTTCATGGGTTCTGGTGGCTGGTACATGGAGTTGTTTTTTTTTAAGAAGCATTTGTGTTGATCAAAGGAAGGGTTCAGTTACCTGTATGACAGCATGATCTTTAGTGGATTAATAGGTTTTTATGCTATGTGTTGAAATTCTAAAATCTTTCAGGATGGGGTTTCAAAGTGATAGCATTTCAGAAAGATATAGCAAAGGAGAGCACATATACAGAAGGGCATGCAGGAAGGGCATCATCAACACACCAGCTCAAAAGATTAGTTCAGCTGGTGGCCATCTCCTTCCTACAAGGAGCTTAGCTATGGCATCTACTCAGCATAAAACTATGTTCTTGCCAGAACTGATGTGGCAACCCAGACAGAGCTCCCATGAAACCATAACAGCCATCCAGGTTTCAAGCTGCAGTGTGTGCCAGAGCTTTTCATTAGTAGCTCATGGCAGTAGAAAGAACACTTATGTGAGGTGTGACTAAGATCTGCTCAGCCTGGTTACAGTGCTACAAGAGGAATTAGAAGGAGTAAGGAGTGTCAAGGAGGATAAGAAAGAGATAGACTGGTAGAGTCATGCTTTGCCCCCCTGGGACAGAAACAGGAACAGACACCAGAAGAAAACAAAAAAAGTTCAAGGCAACTTGTATCTTCTCCCTGCCAAGCAGAAAGCAGCAACTTAAGGAGTGAATAGAGGCTAGTCTATGCTTGGAGCAGTGAGTAAAATCACTCCTTGCCTACCTTGCCTTCCCAGGGAAGATCATGAAAAAGATCCTCCTAGAAACTATGCTAAGGGACATGGAGAACAGGGAGGTGATTTGAGACAGCCAGCATGGCTTCAGCAAGGGCAAGTCCTGCCTGACCAACCTAGTGCCCTTCTATGATGGAGTGGCTACATCAGTGGACAAGGGAAGAGCTATGGATGTCATCTATCTGGATTTCCTGTAAGGTTTTTGACAGGGTCCCCCACAACATCTTCCTCTCTAAATTGGAGAGATACAGAATAGGGGTGGACTATTCACGGTGGATAAGGAATCAGATGGATGACTACATCAATAAAGTAGTGGTCAACAGCTCAAAGTCCAAATGGAAAGCAGTAACAAATGGTAACCCTTCAGGGGTTCTTAGTGGGGCCAGTGCTGTATAATATCATCATCAATGACACAGACAGTGGAATCTAGTGTACTCTCAGCAAATTTGCAGATGACATGAAGCTGAGTTATGTGGTTGACATGCTTGAGGGGCAGGATGTCATTAGGCTTGAGAATGCGCCTGGGTGAACCTCATGAGGTTCAACAAGGCCAAGTGCAAGGTCCTGCACCTGACGCAGGGCAAGCCCCAGTATCAGTACAGGCTAGGGGATGAGTGGACCAAGACCAGCCCTGCGGAGAAAAACTTGGGGGTACTAATGGATGAAAAATTGAACCAGCAATGTGTGCTCACAGCTCAGAAGGCCAACCATATCCTGGGGCTGCATAAAATGAAGTGTGGCCCGCAGGCCAAGGGAAGTAATTCTGCCCCTCTCCTCCATTCTTGTAAGACCCCACCAGTTGGAGGGCCACAAAAATGATCAGAGGGAAGGAACACGCTCTCCTATGAAGAAAGGCTGAGAGACAGTTGGGGTTGTTCAGCCTGGAGATGAGAAGGCCTTTGGAAGACCTTATTCTGGATTTTCAGTATTTAAAGAGGGCTTATAGGAAAAATGAGGACAGATTTTTTTCATAGGGCCTCTATCAACAGGACAAGAGGTAGTGGTTTTAAATTAAAGAATGTAGATTCAAACGAGATATGAGGAAGAATTTTTTACAGTGTAGGTGGTGAAACACTGGAAGATACTGCTCAGAGAGGCTATAGATTTCCTATCACTGGAAACATTCAAGGTGAGGTTGGATGGGTCTCTAAGCAGCCTGATCTAGGTGCTCATTGCAGGGGGGGCTAAACTAGATAACCTTTAAAGGTCCATTCCAACCCAAACCATTCTATCATTCTTCAATTCTATGATTATATCCCACTTCTTTCTGGCAAGATGGTTGCCTTCCTTGTTCACAGATGTAGAGGAAATTATTCCTCTTTGGGTAAGACTCACAGTCTTTCTTTTGAAGATTAGACATTATAATGTATTTTTCAGGAAAATGAGCTGGGAACACTACTTTCACAACAGAAAGCCATGTGATTCTTGTGTTTCACAAAATTATAGAATCATAGAATGTTTTGGGTTGGAAGGGACCATCAAAGGCCATTTAGTCCAACCCCCTTCCAGTGGTTCAGTGTTCAGAGTACTGCGCTAAATCTTGAAAGAAGTATCCTGCTTATGTCCTAATCACAATGGTTTTTTTCTGAAGCATCATATTTTTCAATATTCCTTCTGAATTTTACCACTGAAGAAGAGATTAAAAAATTATGAGACTAGGGAGAAGGGATGAGAGTGTGATGCCAAAGACTAACATTTATAGCACGTGGCTGGAAGTGTTCGGTTCTGCATTCAGGACTGGCTAGTACTAAAGAGTCAAGAAATAAAATAGAAACCTTCAGGAAGGAGAGGATTTCAGGACATGTGTTTTACCAAACATGATGTTAGAGTTGCAGCAGGACTGTAATCAGAATATGTTCAAGTTTATGATATGGTCTAAAAATAGAGAAAATGAACAGAAAATTATAATTTTTCCCCATAAACTCTTCAGTTATAACTGGCCATAGCAAAATGTTGCTGTCAGTGTATAATATTGATTCTTAACATGTATTGAAAAGTATTTGGATTTATGCTTTCTATGCCTTCTGCAGTACAGATCAAATAAGCAGAATATACGTTTTTGGATGGCACTGCAGACTTTTAAAATTATAGTTCCTAAGATTTATGCATGATTTGTACTGACCTCCAGAACAAGTCAAGAGTGACTTGTGTCTAGCTATCTGTACTTTTTTTTCTTCTTGATTGAATACAAAACTCTGCAGTTGTTTGTTTGGTTTTGTTGTTTGGTTTTTTTTTTAATTTTGTAAAGTGTTTAAATAGAATGAACCAACATGGGCAGAACACTGTGAAAGATTCACTGGCTTTTTAAGCTATTCTTCAGAAACTCTGCATATCAACCTTGGTAGTGAAATATTGCTTCAGATGATAAGAAAGGCAAAATTATTTTATGCTTAAAAATAAGATGCAGAAAAGTCTCCTAGGAACAATATGCTTGTGTTCATTTGCAGGTCAGAACCAACTCTGTCATCTAGAAAACCGTTAAGAGTTGCTGAATTAATTACCATGTGGCCTTTTTAGAAGTGTATATACTTTTTATTTTACTTTTTTATTTTATTTTATGTTACTGCTAGGATGAGTCTGAATAAAGATGCTTTGTATATTCTTTTTGTTAAGATAATGCTTTCCACACACCACCTACAAATGCCTAAATGGAGCTGCATTGTATTCTGATACTATTTCTGATTATTACTAAAAGAAATCTAAAAAAAGCTTCTCACATGTGAGAGCTTTGTTCTTTTCTTATGATTGCTTCAGTAGACATGACAGTATTCTAAATTACAGGCATCATATGGATCAAATACATCTTCAGCATGGATGTTTCCTTTGTAAATATATTAACAGGACTTGAATGTTCTACTTGCATATTTTGCAAAATGCAGCTGAAGGATGGAAATAGAGATTGTCAAGCAGTCTGGTAGGTTGCCAGGTAAAGGGGATGTGAGATGTTTCCTGCTGCTCAAACAACCTTTAAAGTGGATCCAGTCATGAATTTTCTAATAGCTGGACATTTGCAGAATAATGAAACTCCAAGGACTATTTCATCAAACTTATATAGCATTAAAGTGAAAAGGCTGATATCTTACATCAAGTTAATACACTACAATTACCACTCCTGTAAGACCATCACTCTCCATCTCAAACAGATCAGTCACCAAGTGCAAAATTCTAAGCTTTTGTCAGCCTACTGGTGAATATTTCACTGGTGAATATTTCTAACTGCTCCATCCCAAGTTTGTAAATCAAGAAAAAATGTAGCTAAAATAAGAACACACCTTCCATAGTGGTGCAATCGAAAAATGAAAAAACCTCATTACCTATATAAAAATATAATCTGTCTTATTGGAATACCTAGAAGCTAATACTTGAAATGCAAGGCCATCATGGTAGTTACTGGAAAAGTTACTTTGGCATGTAATGGATGATGAATGAAAAAGGAAATACAGCTATAAATACCCAGTATCACAGACTATGCCAGAAACATATTTGTAAAAAAGAAATCAGTTTTTTTGATCCCTGACCATTAATTCACACTGCAAGTGTACCCAGGGCTTAGCAGTTTAAGAGTATAACAAACTATTTCACCCTGAGTGAGAGGATGCAGGCAAAGAAAATAATCTAATCATGATTAAGATGACAATGAAATGACAATCAGTTTTAAAGTGAACTGCTTGAAGAACATACCGGAGTGACACCTGTCTCCAGTAGCATTTCAAAACAGACACAGAATAGGACAATTGCGAAAGCTCCCATGTGTCCTGATACTATTCCTTGACTCTCACCAAGACAAATAGCCAGTTTTATCTTTCCCCACAACAGTGAGATCACTATTTCTAACTGGCATGTAAACTGTTGTGGAGGTATTCCTCCCACATAAGTTTAGTTGCCTAAATTTAGTTCTCTGCAGTAGGCTTAGTTAAATTTAGTTGATTAAGGGGATTCCTCCTTTACAGTTAGTATAGTGAAGCAGGCCACCACAGAAGGAGATTGCTTGTACATATCTTAGATACTTCCTTTCAGATCATTCCTCCTGGAATTCCTGGGGACTACAAAGGAGGCTGATGTTGATTTGTTTAGATTTAGACTAAATGAAGTAGGAAGAATCTTAGTAGGTCATCCAGAAAATGGATTCAGCTCACAAACTCTTCCCCTATAGGATGCAGAAGCATCTACAGGAGAAGGCCTAATAATATACTAGAATGTGTTTTGGACAAATGGTCATTTAGATCTGTAGTACACATTTTTATATATTTAGAATTGTTTTGCATAGTGTAATTAATATTAACCTTTATAACAACTTCAACAATTATATTTGCAAAAAAAAAAGTGTGGCATACCTAATTTTAACACTTGTAAATTATTTGTAACTTAAAAGTAATTAAAATAGATCTTAGTTAAATTCATGTTTCAAAGTAGTTACTCTGAAGCTTGACAAGTTTTATCAGTTTTGGGAGACTGTACTATAGTATCTTTAAGGAAACTTTCTTCTACTTTCATCTATTATAGAATACATTCACTTCTTTCACCAAAAACCCAGGAGCCTTTTACATTCTTGCTATATAAAAGGAATTATGATGGTATGGAAAACTTATTTTTCCCTTTGCTGTTAGGTGAACACAATGTCCCTGGTACAACATGCAACTTAAAATTACAGAGGCACCACATGACAATGCCAGGCACATGGGAGAACTCAGATTTGAAACGGTAGAATTCTTGGATTTTAAATCTTTCATTCATGCCACTGTGTGAAGGTCAAATGTTGACGTCTGGTTAAGGACTACGGAATGTTTTGCTTCTCAGCTGAGAATATTCTTCCCAAGCAGGCACTGGGCTCATTCCTGGGCCTAAATCTAGACTCAAAACATTCCATGACCCTTCACCTTGTAAACTGAAACATCAGTATCTGCACCACATACCACCCCTCCAGAAAGAAGACACATGGGCTGAAATGTCATCAGAAGTATTCTTACATATTTTTTTAGGAAGAGCTACCTTCAAGACACAGCAGTAGTTGCAAATAATTAATTGGATTAAAAACTTGACACATTTATTAATAAAGTTTTCAGCTGGTAGACCTTTATAAGAGCAAATTCCAGGAGATGTCAGCTTCTGCAGATTTTGCTTTCAGTTTTTAGTAAATAATTTGTTCATGGAAGTAGATAGAAGGAAGGATTCTCCAGACTTTCTGCTGTAATGGACTGTGCACTACATCTTTTAAAACCTGGTGTCAGGAAACTTTGTTTTATTACCTTCAATTTCACATCTTTCCATAGAGTTTCTCCAGGACATTTTTCTTACTGGAGACAGAACAAATAAGCTGTTACTAGAAATGAAAGTCACACTTCTACCACCATTTCCTATTTTTAATAATGATATTCATCATTAGTCTTTGTACTTCAGTTAGTTGCTTATGTTCAGAACTACTTTCTATTTTTGGATCTGGTCCTTCAGAACTAAACATTTCATTCCCACACAACAGCCTTAAAGAGACACTAAGGCCACATAGGAAACTAAAAAAAAAAAAAGTTTAGAAACAACTTCTCTTGCAGAATGTACACAAAGTATAGCTGCCAAGTACCAGAATCTCAGCATCTCTATCAAATTCTTCCTCATGGTTCCAAAAGATCACATTCAACCAGATGACATGTGCACCCTGACAGTAAGCTGTGAAAATGCTTACTTATTGCTTAACCCAGTGCATATTTGCTGTTTGTTTTTAAGCATAGAAAGCTCTTCCACAAAGACAGCCACTTTGTTGGGAGAAGCATCTACCTCTGTTAAATCTTTGATTTTATGATGTAATTCTACTGAACAGCTAGTTTAAATTACAATATATTCAGTAATGGATTTGGCAGGGATCAGGATGACTCCAAAATGAGACAAAGGAAATGTGCTTATGTGGGAAGCTTGTCACTAAATTGTGTCTGCAAGGGGTCAGAGAGCGATCCAGACGATCTGCAGAGAGGGAAGCAGGTGGTCCAGTACAATGGCTTGAGAAGTTCAGATGTCAGCACCCAGGAAAACTAGTTGCAGAAAGCTGTCAGAAAAAGGGTGCAATCCACTGCAGACTGGAGAAAGTGGGGAGAAATAAAACCTCACTACCTGGAAAGAAGACAATGGTGTAAGAGGAGAGCAACAGAGCCATAGCCAACTTCCCTTCAAAGGCTGGACCCTGGATAGAAATATGCTACATGAAAACCTGGATGTGGTATGTCTTGCATTTCAGGGGATTCTTCATCCAAAATAATTCCAGTACCTCCCTGAATGACATAATCCATGCCAACAAAAGCACTTCTCCGTTGCCATAGCAGTTTTACAAGCATAGCTGTGTTTTCTGTTGAGTATGGCCTTTCTCAACCAGCTAAATGACATAAAAATGCAAAGAAAATATTTTAGAAGACAACTCTCCAAAGCTAAGCAAGTAGTCTGTGGAATGACTGCAAGCTTCTAATTAATAAAAGGTTTTTTTCCCTCTCTCTGGATCATGTCAGAATTCTTAACTTCTCCTCTGTATCAGAGATTATATTAAAGAAACTGCTCTGAGACTGTGTTGGGGATTTTTTTCATGGATCAGTGACATTTACTCACTGAATGAATATGGTACATCCCCTTCAAATTAATGTTACTGAAGGCACTCTTGAAAATAGAATCTTAAACTGAAAACACTGACTGTTACTGGCACCATCTTAATTACTACATGTAAGAGGACACAAGGCTAAAATTATTACTAAATGATTACTAAAGTTCTTTGTAAGTAGATAAAATATATTAACAGAGAACACTAAATGCAGTATTGTTACCTACAATCTGAATAGCTGGTCTTCGATGCAATTCTTACTTTAAAATGAAATAGATTAATTTTTTGCCTTAAATTAAGGATGGTAAACTTCTGTCTTAGAAGGTGGGAATCAACCGGTGTTTCTTCTTTGCTGCAGTATGTTTTAAATAAGGTATGGAAGATACTGAGTCAAGGAGTGCTCTGAAAGTGGAACACTGCTAAGTTGGAAAAGAACACCTTTTCTTTTCACCTTGTTTTTGTCTCAGGTCAGACCTGGGTAAACATCCCCAGTTTCTTAAGTCACATCAGAATTGTGCAAAGCAAATATTACACATAGCTGAGATTATTCTAGTAAATTGTATAACCATCTTTTATGGTATTTCTTTCTAAGGAAAGCGAAGAGTCCTCTTTTTTTTTTATTATTTTTTTTTTCCTATTTAAACCTGTGTGTTAGCAAACGTAACAGATTACACTGCTCATAAATTTTCTCACATCAAGCATTTTTTAGCATGACCTTTTGAGGTGTGTTTATTCTTCTGGTTTGGTCAAATTCAGATTTTGAAATCAACTTTACTGATAATCATGTGAATTATTGCATCATCTTCCACTGCCATAACCATTAATATCTTTCCTCTTGCAGAAATGACAAGGTTTTGACAAAGAAATTATTTTCTACTTACATGAAGTTGTGTTCAATTTATATAATTTTCATTTTAAACAAAATGCTCAAATTTGAAAACTTTTTTTTTTCATACAGAACTAAGAGTATAAACTACTAGCAGCAAGTACTACTAATTTAGATGAGAATTAATTTTTTTAAAGGGCTGCTGTAGTAGTTCTTACATACTTCATCAAGTTCAACAGCAGAGCAGTAGAGTCTGATAAAGTTGCTGGGTAAAAAAATAACCTGAAAGCTAGAGGATGTTGAAATAACTAATTAAAGTTGGAGTAATAAACTCTGCTTTGCTGATTTCCTTTGTATGGAAGAAGAGGAACCCAGCAATTATCATCTGAAATAAATTACATTCCTGTAGCCTTTCTGAATGAAAACAGTGTGCTGTGTTGATACATGAAAACATAAACATACCCCTGTCCTCTGGACTTGCTCAGAAAGCGTGTCACTAAAAGCAGTGCTGATGGGGTTAGGATGGGTTTAGTCCTTCATTAACACCAGGAAGCACCTAGTATCCCTGTGTTAAGGGGTGTGAATGCCAGCACACAGCTGACACAATTTTCCCATCGATCACATCAGTGCCTATGTAGTACAGGTACATGTCATATGAACAGTGTGTGGACACATCTTTTTCTCTCCTCTGTATTCTGATCAGAACTCCCTCTGTTGCTGGATTTTGTTGTTGTCAGTGAATTAAACATGGAGCTCCAGCTTGTGATGTGAATATGTAGCTCCTTATGGTGTGGTGCAGGAACCTACTGAGCTTGAAAAGAAATGGCAAAAATATAGGGTGGTTATCACTGAAGTTCCAGCTTGTGGAGACTGTAGCTGAGACACCATGTCGTCAAATCTGCCAATAAAAATAAACTTCATCATGTTTTTTGTTTTCCTTTTTTCTCCTTCATATTATTTAAAAGTTACATTTTCATTACGTAATTTCTTTTACATTTCCCTGCGTAGCTTCTTGTTTCCACCTTGGCATAGCTCCAAGCAGGAAAGATTGCTGCAGACAAATCTCCAGGAACAATTTAATCTAATCCCACTCTGAGCGGAGAGAGGGTATAACAGTTACATTGTACTAGGTGATGTCCATTCTTTTCTCTAGCAGAGAAACAATCCAAGGAAACATTCAGGAAAATAAAGCTAACATGAACAGACTATCTCTGTACTTACTTTCTCCTCTCCTTTGTTCTCTGGGATAGAAAACCTTCAACTCAGAGGCACAGACCTTTGGACCTTTGGAAACTTATGCAAATTTACAGCAATGTGCATACAGTCTGTCCCTCACTACCCTGTTTATCTTTTCTATTACTGACCACAAATTAATTTTGCAGGAAAGTTTACTATCTTGCAAAGATCATGACAGAGGTCGTAGCTTTGCCCCAGCTGCCCAGAAAGGCATTCAGAAAGTCATGATACTCACAATAGCTAGTTAGTCTGAGTGTATTATTTGGGCCTTCTCTTCTCTGCAGACTTTCATACTTAACATGTTTTACGTCAATCATTCATAACTCAAATTACATTAAAACTTTGTCATCATATCAACAGTCCAAACAGCTGATGAATGTGCTAATCAACTCTTAGAGTATTACACAATGTGCTGCCAAAATATAGGAAGAAATCTGCATGCTAAAATACTGAAAAGGTCTTCTAGTTTGGGGTCATTACTTAATGACAGACCAAGGCTCTGCAGAGGATCAAAATGCCATTTTACAGTTGATTTCAATGTTCCAAAATTGGGCTTGATTCCAAATTATACTATTTCAATTTTCCTCAAGAAGATGAAATGCTGAGAGATGGTAGTGTGGGGAAAGTCTATATTGATGAATCAAAAGTTAAAAAAATAACGATTTAAAAAAAAATAAAATCAAACAACTAAAACTTTTAAACATTTTAAATGTTTTTAAAGCATTTTTGCTCCAAATAGATCAAATCTAATTTCAACATTGTGAAAATAGTAATCCCCCCCAATTTTCATCCAAAATTTAATTCAAATATCAAGTATTCTGCTAAATGTTGGGCACAATTTTTATCTCTCTACTTATTTTTACTAAGTTTGACTTAGTAGTGACTTTGATTTACACTGAGTGGCAACTCATGAATCTCATCAGCAGAACAGACTACATTCTTTACTTTTTCCTTCAGATTTCAGATGCAGTGATGTACATTTTTTTAACTCTCCATTTGTTAAGTACACATTACCAAATCTGTGGACACAGAAGAAACTATAATGAACTATCTGAAAAAAATACTATTACTGGAGATGCTCCTACTATATAACAGGACTGCATTCCTACTGGGATTTTTTTTTTTAAATATGTATATAATTTAT
>JAAGNO010017204.1:33761-50742 GCA_033439905.1 Ceryle rudis
TTTATATAGGCTATTAAAAGTGATGACATTTCTGTTATGGATTACATAACTAAAGACAAAAATAAATTGCAATTATTTTATAAAAGACTGAAATACAAGCAAATCTCTCTAATACTAAACAGATTTTTGGATCAAAATGTAAGGTTACAAATATGCTGTATGTAACATTTTCTGTGATTTCTATAAGAGCACTCACATTATGTTAAGTCACAAAGACACCAAATTATATTAAAAGAAATTTCTGTCCTTCATATAACAGGAAGGCAACCTGGGTACCTCTTCCCATACAAATCACAGAATTGCATATGCTATGTTTATTCCACTCTATTATAAATTAAATCATTCCATCAAAAATTAAAATTAACTAATAAAACCCTCAGATTCATGTGCATGTGTGTTTGTGTGTTTGCATGTGGGAAAATGTACTAGTTCTTGCAAGGAAGTTGATGCCTCCCTTTTATTATCTTCATTTTTGTTTGATGAAGTTAGACGAACACCACATTGAGATTCAGGGTTCTTTATATAAAATATGCAAATAGCAGCTATAAAAGATACAGGTAATCTGCATAAAGTGCCCTAAGGCAAGGTTCCTTACACGTTAATGAAACTAGAAATTTGAAAAAAAAGTCCCATGTGCTCATATTTAGCTGCCTGAAATAAACCACGAGCTAAACAGTGCAATGGTGATTGATTTCCTCAGTAGGTGTTTTGCTCATGTAAAGACCCTCATAATGAAGACACAGTTAGCAAGATCATAATATACACTTCAAAAAGCACAACAGCAGTATCACTAAAGAATCTCCATAAAGCAAGAAATGCTGGTTCAAGCCTTACTTAGGAGTTTACTGTTCCTTAGTGCGCCTTAACTACGCTCGCCTGCCACCATTCCTGCTGCCTGTGAAGATGTGCCAACAGTTTGTCAAAATGCCTCATTCCCCACCGGAAGCAATGCAGACTCTGCTGCTCCACGAGGAACTTCTCATCCGATGAGGGAGTGCTCAGGTGCCATATGTCCAATATAAATTTACAAATGAGTTTTCCTATCCACAAAGTGCTAAGAAGCTTTAGCTGAGGACAGTGTCTTCACACTGTGTTTGCTGACAGCCTGGGTATGAAGATTACATTTGGTTGAGTGGCTTAGGTTTGCTTGGTACAAATGTACCTCAGTTGTCTTTCATTGGCTGAAGGATACATGAGGCTGCATGATGACACAAATTGCAAATCAGCTAAATGAGAGCAGGAATAATAAACAGCCTCAGTAAATTCCAGAGCCTTTTGAATGGGAAAATGGTAGTAAAAAACAGAGGTTTTCTGTCCCAGTTCTTGTGAAGAATGTAACAGTTAAACATTATGTAACTGTAAAATTTAATTAGGAATAACACATTTTTATATTGCATATTGAGGAATAATCACAGAGAAAAGCAAACCAAGAAATATCGAATAAAAAAATGCTTTTTCATTTTTCTTACTTTACTCTAATATTGCAGATCAAATAAAGGTAAGATTTTGTAATATTTTGAAACTCCTGATGCACTTACTGGAACAGTTTGCTTTAATTAATGATATTGGAAAAGAAACAAGCTAGATGTTTGAATGGGAAAGCCTGTAGCTTTCACTTTAATTCCATTTCTGTTCTTGTAATTATCTTTAAAGGAAATTACTTACCTGTTTGTGATAGATGGCACTGATATTCAAATATAACACACTGAAGTAACATGAACACTGATGACTTCAAAGTGCAGTCATTGCAAGACATACATTCAGAGAGGTTCTACAGTTTGTGCTGTTATTACTCAAGAAAACATGATAAATAATGAAGAAATTATAATACTTTGTTGTCTAGAAGGTACAATTCTGAGCTTACACATCCCTGTGAGAAGTCTTACTTCAAAAACAGTTGGAAATACAAATGACAAAAATATGATTATTTTCAGGTCTGTCTTCAAGATCTTGTGTCTCTGATACAGCAGCACCAACAGGACATCCCACCCCTCTGAGGGTCATGATGCTGACAGTCTTAACAACAATAATTTTTGTATTCTGGTGTCCATAAGTGAGCAAACTTTGGTTGAAATTGTTCCCTGAATGAGAGATTATCTCTCCTTTACAGGTGAAGTCTGAAGCTGAATTTATATTGACATACATAGTGGCACAAAGGCAGCTGATGGCCCGGGGGTAGGGGGATGAAATCCTGTCTCTAACATCTTAGTCCAAACATAAAAGAGGAGAATATCTTTTGTTTTGCTGCCATTCTGATGAATAGTCAGTCATGGATTTGCTACAGGGAGAAGGAGAGGGCAATGAGAACTGTCTGTGTCATAGAGCTGCCCATACCAGCACCCTCTGGGCCCCATGATTCTTGTTACACCATGAATAAGGCCATGTTCTCTTCTTCCCTTCATTCCTCACAGATCCTGAATGTCACTAACTGCATCTCTGCAGGGAGTTACCATCCCTTCGGCTTTTTCTACAGTCAAAGTCTACAAGATATTGATGAGGGTATTTCACTGTATTTGGTTGAATTTAAGATATACAGACACCTTTGGGTATGCAGTGCTGAGGAAAATATTTTAGCAGTGGTAGTAGCAACAACAAAGGAAAATAGCTATTACCTGAGAAGATCTCTTTCTCCAGTTGTACATTAGTTCAGAAGACCACTTTACATTTTCTTGCAAGACCAGCCATACTAGATGAAATTTGCCTCTTAGAAGAGGCAACAACTTAACTGGTATCACTAAACAAGGCACTGCAGTCCAAACAGAGCTAAAGCAGCTTCAGAAAGGAGAGCAT
This sequence comes from Ceryle rudis, assembly GCA_033439905.1. Classification (NCBI taxonomy): domain Eukaryota; kingdom Metazoa; phylum Chordata; class Aves; order Coraciiformes; family Cerylidae; genus Ceryle; species Ceryle rudis. The sequence continues at coordinate 36,552 of JAAGNO010017204.1, forward strand.
AAAAGCATAAAAGGCTAATTCTCCAGACTTGACAGTTTATGGACAAATTTAAAATTACATATTTAAGACCTGTACGTAGAATAAAATTCCACCTCTCTGGTCTTTTAGATAGAATGCTATTTTATGAATCTTTGTTATGTCTGTGGTGATGTTGGGAACTAATCCAGTTAGGGAGCCCCAGGCTGGCCTGAAAGGGACACAGAAAAACTGTGATGGACAGAAGAAAGCCATTCTCATGACCTTGCATGCTGCAGAGAGGAGCACATGTGCTTGGGGGATAATGTCAATGTGGGACACCAGGCAGGGACAGTTCTATAGTTTTTTCCTGATAAGGGAACATTGATGATTACCAACTCAGAGGGTAAAAGCTTCTACTCATCGTACTCAATGAGGGTGCAATCTCCTCAAGTTCCCATTAACACAATGCCCATGACAACTTAAAAGACACAGCACTGCCCAGAGACAAACTGATCTGACAAAATGATCTCTAGTGAAGGAGATGGGTTTCAGATAGCTAGATCATGAAGCAGAGAACCAGCTGAAAGACTGAGAAAGTCATGAAAAGCTCTCCAACCATAGACTTCACTAAAACTCATTCAAAGTGATTGTGCTGCTATGCCAACAGCTTTTGATCCTATTCTAACTAGAATTTCATCCTTAAAAGCCAAATGTCACCCTAGGAGACTGTCCTACCAATCAAGACTTGCTCAGATGCTAAGAACATTGTCTGTCTTCTTGAGGTATGAACAGTACATATCTCTCAGTTGTCTTTCTGATATTGAGACGCAGGCAGGACATCTCTGACCTGACTGAGCTAACTCAGTGCAATCTTGTGGGGCGGTGTATTAGCACTGAGACCTTGGGAAGAACAAACAGAAGGACAGCAGAGTTGAAGCATCACAGGAACACACTGCACAAAACGAACGCTCACGCTTAGCTCTTCTTTACCATCCCTTGTCATTAGTAAACTCATGTCTGCTACGGGTAGGGCCAACATGCTTTTTTCTAGAATGGCACCTGTGATGGATTTAAGTTTAGAAGTGGGACATGGATATAAATAGCAAATGCATTTTCATAAAAATAGTCCTACAGAACTCGCAAAAGGCTGTTGTTGATTCAGAAAGCACTCTGGCACTTACTTAAATCTCAGTGGGGTTTAATGGGGTTTAAAGGCACTCTGAAGGCTTTGCCCTACACAGCCATTACAAGTGATGTTGTCAATGCACAGGGCATATAAAAGATTGAACATATTCATCTTATGAAAATCTTCTCATCTTTCCTTGAGTTGTACCACTTACATGAAGCAAACCTCTAAGGAGACCATTATTTCAGGTCATTTTGTTGCCTACATTTACTTCCTTTCTGGTTTACTGATTTACTTTTACATCAGTCCCTGTCCACCATATCCTGAAAAGCAAAAATCTAAGACAGAAATGAAGCAACATGAAGATCTGGGTTACACTGAATAATACAAAATATTGTATAGGATTTCAAGGAATCTGCCATATTTTCAGATCCTTAAATGCCAGGTGATATAAAGTACTGAGAGGATAATTTCTTCCTGCACACATTTTAAACACTTTTTTTATAAAGCCACTGTATAAAGCAACTTTCAATATAAATGAAAAGCAATTTTTGTTTGAAATGCAAGCAGTGTGGCAAATTAACAGTAAATAAGCATGTAGTCAGTGGATCTAACTTTGTCCTCTAACAAAATTTTTATGGAATTGTTCCACTTACAGATGACATTACCACATATAATTCTTTCTTCTCCTTCCTTAGACATTCATCCTGCACTATTAAAAGTAAAAGAATTCACTGCGTACGTAACTTAAAGTTCACTGTGTTCATAAGTTAAATCCTAAGCACCTGTTTAGGAATGACAAATATGTTGTATTTCTAGAAGAATGGTGCATAGCCCCTTCACCTCCATTCAAAGGGATGAAAAGCCATAGATATTGCAAGACTGAATAAGAAAACTCATACGTGCAGCTCCACATTACAGAACTATATATACACTCATATATAGTCACAGTTCTTATATCAGTTGGAAGTCTGATCATGCTTATGTAATATGATTAGGAGAGACACTTAGGAATGGGAACAAAAGATTTCAGAATAGCTGCATTTTTGTTCAGTTACCTGGTGAGCAAAGCATCAGGCTGGAATTCAAGATACTGTTGGGTGAGATTGGGTGAGTCCCATCAACCAGTGTCTCACAGAATTAGGATTATAAAACTGATTTTACCTGGGACAAGTGCTGCATACAGAAGAGCTACTATTCTCATTCCTGACAGAGGAAGAATGTCCAATACTGTCCTTACTGAAGCTAATGAAGAAATTGCAGATTGACCTTATTCGAAATGCAAAATGAACTTCATTCATGAGTTAGAATGGATTAGGGATGAAGCTATTGGACCTACTTGTACACACATCTAAAACGCGTAGGAATGCTGGGTTGGATCAAAACCACTCTTTTTACCTATTTAAAAAAAAAAAAAATTAAGAGCTCTAGAAATCATACCTATTTAAATGAATATATTTTAAAATTCCTTTTAGACTCAAACAGATAAAGCCTCCGCAATGAGAGGCACCATATCCTCATTACAGCACAGCATAATGTTTCTAAGAGTCTCCATTTGTTGCTCTCAGCCTTCTTGTACAAGACCTATGTACAGGATAGCAATAACTTTAAATATACTTTTTTTATTAAAACCTGCTTACATGCATTTTCTTCACTTTTATTCTGGTTTTGATCTATTCATTTCAACTTAGCTATGACATCAACAGAAAACTCCTTAATTGTAAGCATGGTGAAGAATAGGTTGTAGAATCGCCATAAACAAGAGAATTGTTTTAGATAAAAAACTGTCATTATCAACACGGGTATAGTAGGATGTCAATTGTCATTCTCTGTTCCTTGAGTAAATAAGCCTGTATCATATAGTCCAGAGTGTCTGTGAAGAACTAGTTTTAAACTCCATCATGCAAAATTTTCATGGAAACTGAAGTGAACCAAGGTCATTATTTGAACAAACAGTAGTGAGAAAACACCTTTTCTGTGGGAAAAAAAAAAATCTCTAAATTAAAACAATTTCCTCTTATTAGAGCCAATCAAAATAGCACTATCAGTCTTGATTAGTGTGAGATCAGACCAGAAATATCCATCACATGTTTATGTCTATGTGATGGTTAGGAAGGCTGGAAATTAAATATATATCTTTTCTTGTTCCTTTTATATCATAAAATAATCTGCAAAAGTTCAGCCTCCACTATCAAGTAATGATTGCAGCATCCAGGAAACTTTCGTGTGGCACATAGACTCCTACTGGCAATAAACCATTGGCTTGTCTGAGACAGAAGAAGTCTTTCGATCAATATCACAGGAAGAATTTTAGAGGCTACCTGGCACTCTCTATGCCATAATCAGGTATTTGAATATATAGGTAGGTGTCCACACAATTGGAGGTATTTAAATGTGTTTCTTTGCTTTGTTCCTTGAGATGCTTTCCCCTCAACTTTAATATGTAGCAGATGAGGTTCATCACTGTCTTCCACACTGCGTACATATTGTGTGGCATTTGTATATGCCCCACTACTTTGGGATAATTAATCAAAACAACAAAAAAAATTAATTTATTTCATTTTTGCTTTGCCCAGCACACATACATTTTAACCAATACAGAACAGTTGCTCTTGTCTTATGAAACATTTGAAACACCTAAAGATTAAGTTAAAATGTTCAGACTGAATGATGACGCTCACTATGCAAGAAAAATGCTGGTTTTCTGTAACAATTGTTAATTAAAGGAAGCTCTGCACAAAATTAATCTCCCAAACTATTTGGATGCTATTAAATTCAGGTAGTTATTTAGGCAAAATTTCACTGGCATTTTCAAGTGTGTTCAGGTATGTAGTATTACATGTGTGAACAATATAGATGTTATCATTTTCAGATAAAGCTGTGCTATCTTTTTAAGCTTTTTCTCATCACATGCAATTTTTTTTCTGCATAATTTAAATATGTCTTTTGCTGAAAGGCCCAAATATTTTGTACCTAAAAAGTAATCTTTTAATGTTGGTTTCTTTACATATAAACAAGTAAATTACTGCCATTTCTACAAGATCACTGCTCAGTTATACTATGATATATGTTTTGCAATTTTAAGTATCCTTTCACAAGCAAAAGTGAAGTAGTATGTACTGTATATGAATGGCAGAGGTAGCACCACCCACACACTACAGTGTTTATTATACAATTCACTGCTCTAAGTCTAGTAGAGTCTCTGGTTTGGAAGTAACTGCTGGCAGTATTTTTGACATATATTGTCTTTTAGTTCTTAACTTTTCCTAGTGCACACTAAAAGTACTATGAAAAATTCACACCATGACTCTTCCTTTAGTTATTTTTTCTTTTTACAGTCATCTAAGTGACATGTACAGTAGTGCAACCATACTCAGCAGGAATTTTTATGTGCCGTTATAAAGGATGATCATTTTTTCCAGAACAACAGTTATTATGCACATCTTGCAAATGTATAGTCTGATGATTAGAATGAAATGCTGCTTCATCTCCTGTAACATAAACAGTCCATTTCAGGAAGGATGACTTACTACCATATTCTCCTACTGCTAAGCCTCCTGCTGTTTTGTCCTGCCTTCTTGCTCCTTTTTCTCTTCTAGTCATAGCGTTAACATTTATCATGAGTATAAACAGACCATACTTGGCAACTGCAAAATCCAGATGCCTTGCTTGGGAATATATTTCCAATGTCTGCCTTTGTGGCTTGTTCCCTCATTAGCTATGCTTCTAGCAGTGCTGATGCAGCAGTCAGCCAGCCATGGGCTGACTGGTAGGACTTCTCTCTTCCCCTATTTCTCTATGATTCACTTTTGATTCTCAGGATGACACATTTATCTCAATTGTCACATATGAGATAATTTCTGTTGATAATTACCTTCAAAATGTGCAAATACTTTCCGTCCCAATAAGCTTTAAAATGGAAATAAGCTTAGTTTTTATTTTAAAGCAATGTATAGTTAAAGTGTTGGATGTCTTATTTCTTTATTCATGCTTGTAAAACTAGATAAAATGTAACTAATCACTGGCCAATCCTTGTCTTGTAATGTGTCATTGTTAAACTGTAACACTGCTAACTGTGCCATTAGGAAATGTGATTCTTTAGGGTAAACAACATCTGCTTTAGACTCTTGCAGATAAGTATGACATCAAGATGAAAAGGGGAAAAAATGGTTAAAAAGAAGTGAGAGCTTTTAATTGTAGAGACATTAAGGTGTAATGTGAGGAATGCTGGGTTTGAACTAGTATTATTAGTGGATCCCTAAATGGAGATTTGCTTTAACATTGCCCAGTTTTAGTGAGCTGATTTTATGCAAATACTGTATGAATTGCAGTGAGAACTCAGGACTTTTAGCAGAACTAGAAGGGTGAAATTAGCCTCTACAACAACTCCTAACAAATTGGCTTATTCCATAGTTTAGCCATGAAGACAGACGTATTAGATGATCTGATTAAAGACACTGCAGTGAAAACAGTGACCCATGAGGACCAGAGGAACCATGTCAGGAGGAGGAACCCCAATAACCCACCTCATGCAAAGGGAGCACCTGGACTTCACTGCTCTCTGAGATCCCTGCAGGGAATGATTTGATAACTGTGTGGTGTGAAACCCACTTGGAAGAGTCAAGGCAGAACACTTCCCCAGAAAGCCAGGCCAGCTAGAGGGGGTTACTGCCTACAGGGTAAAGGACTTCTTGTGAGATGCAGGAAGAAGAGACTGTAGGGATTGTGTAAAACTTACTATTGGGAATGTGCAAAATGTCTTATGGGATGTTTACAGGAATGATCAAAGCAGGGAAAAGAAGGGATCATGGTGAATTGGGAAGAAACAAATATGAGAAAATAAAAGAGACAAATCAGTCAAATATGACTAAAATTTATCCATGGTGTTCTGTAACCATGTCCTTGAGCAAAAGTCAAACTGACCCATTGTAGGCTGAGCCTTTTTCTTTCTTAAAGAGTAATGGAAATGTGTGATGTCCCAAGGATTTGCATAGAGACATGTTGTCAGTGTGATCTGTGTCAATAAGATCAAAACACTGGGCACTCCTCAAATTAAGTGAATATTTGAATCCCAGATCAAACCACATCAAAATCAGAATAAGCTTTGCAACTTAGTTGATGAAGAAAGAACCCGCAATACAACAAAATGAAAAGCACAAAGGGGTGTTTTATCCAGAAGTGACTTGAGTTATAAATTTTGTGGCATTTCTAAACTACAAGATTATAATCCCTAATGCTCTGGCACAGACAGAATCATATCAGTTTGGTATTGTTGGTTATTAAAGATTGACTGTAAGACAGGATGGTGAAGGTAGGCAGTGAAACACGTCCAAGGTTAATAGTTCCTCAGTTTGTTAATGGTTCAGCCATGGTATCTCTGTGTGGCTTTCAACTACTCAGCCTTCCCTCTTCTTCAACTGTTCGCGCATAATAACAAAGACAACACCTTGCGGTGTTAGGGAATTGACACCACTCTTTGACGTGTGAAGTTTTCAAACACAACCCTGGTGAAAATGAGAATCACTTTAGCCCATGGCTAGGTTATGTTTCTGTCAAGGCCAACTGAGTGGAAACTTGATTGTGAATGCATCTCAACAGTACTAAAATATAATTTCTCCATTTTCTAGATAGATGTGAGAGAAATGAGATTGAATAATGACTCCTTTTCCTTCAATAGGCAAACTGGAAAAACAATGAAGTGATATTTTTTTGTTAAAGGATCTCTGATTTGTTTTCCTTGGATGTTTTGAAGAGAAACACATATGTTGAAATTCTATACTACAAGTCTGAAGAAAAAGAGGGGTTGTAACTTTATAAGATGTGTAATTAGAGTGCAAAAGACAGAAAAAAACAGTGGATTCTGAATAGCTCAATGGGTAGTCTCCCTGCTCTTATTTTCAGTATTAAATGACTCAGTAAATTCCTATTCTCTTAAATTCTACAGTTGTGCAGCCTGACTGAGATACGTTTTTAACAAACTCAAAATAACACGTTCAGCTGGACAGAGAATCATTAGAGTGAAAAACCAGTGAGAGTTCAAGTGAATAATGGAAGTTCTTATATAATTTGTATTAGATCCATATGCTACAGTGAGTAATAAGCAGCATTTTAACACATGTGCAGGAATTAAAAGGACTGATTACCAGTACTAGCAAGCATTTCCACAAGATAATGATTCAGGTTTTATAGAACTGTTTGAATTTTATTTCAAATAGAAGAATAGAAGTTATGCTCCCAGCACTGAAATACACTTCTATAAACAAAATAGAATATCTTATAAATTTTATAAGTTTTCCTTTCTTGTCTAAGCCTAAATGAGTCATGACCAGTTATATTCCCACATGTCTCAGCTACCTCTGCCAAATTTGCTTCAAGAAAAAGAAAGTATTCTGTAACTTTTCTTTTATAACAAGTGGAAAAGCAAGAATTTGGAGTCACAGTTCCCAAAAGATAAGAATTTTCTCTAATTAATATCCCCATTTCCTGCCAAACAGAACTCGCTTCACTCATACTAATGGAAATGTATATGTGTCTTTAGTTTCAGGGTGGCAAAAAGAATTGCACATGCATTTCTAGCCTTCTTATCTCAAAAAGGGAGCCAGTAGCACTGGAAAACATGCAAATGGCAGTAGAATGATTAAACTTACAGAAGAGCTTCCAGAAGTAGAATGACTAGTTTACAAATTTTCAGTCTGTAAAAGAACAAGGAAGGGGTAATATATGTGGTCAAGAAGAGGACAGGCATGGATTAATTGTTCACTGGCTTTTCAGGTATGAGATCCAGGAGCAATCAAACAAAGGCAGTGGGAGTCAGGTTCAAGAAAAATGCTCTGTTCAAGTAGAGCATATTAAGAGATCTGTTACAACTCTTTTGGAGTCTCTCCTACTTGACTGCCAAGACTCAGTGTAGATCTTGGTCTGTGTTGCTTCTTCTGCAATAGCTAGAGAATATTCTTGAGAATTAAATAAGATTAAGAATTTTCTATCTCCCAAATACATGACTCATTTGATTCTCAAAAGCTGCCAGGAGTACTACAGTTCAGTAATTACATGATACTACATAGCTGACTTTTGATGTCACTCAGATAATGTTATTTAAGGCTCCAGTGGTATTATCGTATTTTGTTTTCTTTGTGCTTTCCCAGGCAATTTTAAGGACATTCTCATGTACCCTTTGATTTCTTTCATGTGAAATCTCCAAGATGGTATACAGTAAAATGTTCCACCTTCTACTGCCAACACTCCAGTAAGCCATTTTGTCCCACCACTAATAGCATCCTTCAATATTGACTGCTGCTAAAATACCAAAGGCATTATGACTACTCAGCAGCTGAAGTAATAGCACAGCTGAAGTCAATGACAAAGTAAACTTTGACTTAGCTGGGTAGGGGATCACTTACAGTGCATGGAATAAATCTTTGCAGGGCTATGGTTAAGGAAAAAAGCAAGTGACAAAGCAAGTGAATTTCTTAACTTTTTGGTTCACTGTAATCTGGCTTTACTGTACCACTCAAGGTAGGACTTCAAGTCATCTCTTCCCTCTTCAGCAAACCATGTTTTTCTCTACTCTTAAAACCTCTTTGAAATCTCTTCAGTATTTGTCTATTCCCTTTTTTCCTTCCTCCTATTCTGTGTGGTTTATTTAAACAGTCACTTAATCTTTTGGAATTGAACTGCAGTTATACCTTCTTTTAAATTGGTCTTCATTACTGTTGGTTTTGTTCTCATCTCTAATCCATTTTACACCTGTAATCCTGTAGCAACGTCATTTTTTGTTTGTTTGTTCATTTGTTTTATAAAACTTGCTACATTTTGGAAATGTTCTCTTCTTTTCAGTATTATAGGAAACTTAGGGGTGTCTGTACTTACCTATTTCAGTTCAGTCATGTTTCTGACCACTAATGAAACCCAGAAAGTCACTCTTTTTGCAACTTCAGCCATCTGATTAGGAACAGATTCATTGTCAGCAGTCTAGAGGAAATAAGCTATAATTACATAGGATTTCTCACTCAATAAATGAATTTCACAGATTGTTTCAGCCTCTAGTATACTTGAAGACAATTTGCTGCTGAAGTTATTGAAGGCTATTAAGTTTCTGAAGACTATTAAGTTAAACTGAATGCTATTCAGTTTCTTTGCATTGTCATTCAAGTTTTAGACAGCTGGAGGAGGAATCTCAATGTCCTCAAGTCTGTCTATGTTCCAACACTAAGACAGATCATATGTATTTTTTTTTTGGTACAACAGTAAAATAATTATAATGCTTAAAAAATTGAATATATGACTATAAAAACCAAGGAGATAAGTACTACACTATTTAAGGAAAGAACTGTGAAACCATGTCTGTGAAAAGCTATCAACCAATTAACAAAGAAAAGAGCCTGCTTTATGGACCTCAGCAAAAATGAGTCTATGCTTTATCTCTGTTCTTCAGAACAGCTGCTACTAACTCAACTAGCAAATCTATTTTGTGTACAGCTTTTAGCTATCATCTTCACTTCTGACCCTGATTTCTGTCAGTCCAGGTCAAATTCTTGCATTTTATTAATTTTGTCTTGGTATTAGCACTTGCCCTTATTTGATCTGGGAAGTTACCAGTTCCACTGCATAAATTATTAGCTAGCACTCAAAGGAACTGGATAAATTATATACAGATGATAGCTATTAATGATTAACAAGTCACAATTCATTTAACCTTTCTGTGCCACAACTCTGAAAACCTGAAAATATTATTTTTTTAAACAGATGAGATCAAGATCTAAAAAAATTATTTCAAAGAACCAGCTTGTGACTAACTCAAACATAGTTATCTACAGAAGTCAAAGGGATTAGGTCTGCTTGTTCAGTGTTTTGTAGACAGGCGAGTACAAAAATGATCGACAAGTTTAAGGTGAGAAGATGGAATATTGGTTATGTGTTTCCTGTTTATGCCAACAAAGGTGTTTCATTGGGTATTTCAAGTAACTGCTCTTCTGTACAAATCAGCATGGACTGTATTTAGGTTCATGTCAGAGGGGTATTGAACCTGTCAGGCCAGGCTGATGTTTTCTGTATTGGCTTAGATGATATACAACGCTTACTCTAAAATCCCCTTTTTCACTGGGCCTGTATACTCCTTTATTCTCATAACAGCTTTTATAGTCAAGTGCAGGAGATCACAAAACACCAGCAGCTCCCAGGCTTCTGCCACTGCAGTGACTCTGTGAAAGAACCAGCAGGATCAATTGCCTTTTTGTATCACGCACACTGTGGTCTCTACACTCAGAAGCAGGTTTCTGATGAAGTTTAGAAGCAGCATAGCCTCATTTCAGAAGCTTTCCCTGACAGCTGCCATGTGTTGTTCATCTAAGGATCAAACAGTTAAAAATGTTATTGTTAGAGTTACATGAATCTGATTAATAGACTGCAGTGTTTTTAAATGGATGTGTTATTATTTCTACATAAAAGCCTAACAAAATAAAACCCTTCTGGATAATAAACAAAGTGAAAGATACTGGCTCAGTCCTAATCAAACTGTATTTACTACTAGACTCTAAGAAAAGGATTCCACAGTAGGAGCTGCATCTAAGTTCACACAGTGTCAGGGCTGTCAGCTCCATGCCCAGAAGTTGTTGGCTGTTAAGAAACCTCCACCTCCTGGGAATCTCTAAACTCATGACGAAAGGAACTGCCTCTGGATGGCTATAAATTTACCATGTCCTGGTAAGTTGTCATTACAGTTAAATTCACAGCTCTCATTTGCTTGTGGTAGCACAGAAGCCATACTCGGCTAAGAACTGGACTCACAACACTTAGCATTTAAATCATATAAGCAAGTGCAGAGGTAAATATTCCCAGCCAGTGAGATACATATAACTCTGTGTGTACACAAGAGAAAGGCTTTAATGGGTTGTATTGATGACCTCCAGATAGCTCTCTACTTTCACTCAACAGAGCAAAAATTAACCTTTAACATGTCTCAGTCCCATAGTGCACAGAAATATCTCTATATATGCAAGTATACATGTTTGTTCTTCTGTTACGTGTGCATATAAAGTTATTCATGTTGTATGTTTATACACACAAAAATATAAATAAATATAAACGTATTCTGGCAAAGAATACAATTTGGGCATCCATAAATCTGTCAGTCTGTCAGATTATGGATATGGACGCTACTATTTCCTTCAAAGTTGACAAAAGATAAACAGTATTGACTTTTCCTATAAAACCTTGTAGTGGAATGCCCACATGGGAAATTAGCTCTGCTGCAGTGTTTTGAACTATTAGTCAGAAGAGCTATTGAGATGTCACAAGCAAAGTTGAGGAAACTGAACAAAAATTTTGATGATTGCTTCATAACACAACACCTGGTTTCACAGTTGGCATAAGTAGATAAAACATTAAAACAAAACCGTGCTACCTTATGTTCAATGAAATACATGTGGTCTACTGGAATTAAGAATAACAGTTTGAACATATTGAATATTTAATAGTATACTAGAGTTCTGCTTACCACAGAGACTTCCAAGACTGATTATTTTTTTTATTTTGATGTGCTATAATCTTGAAATGGCAATCTACTTTCTGGCAATTCTATAAAAATAAAATAATAATAATAAAAAAAACCAACCCTCTTCAGAATGGTTCCTAAATGTTCTGCAAACTATTAAAAAAGAGGCTTGGTTTAAAAAATACATGTGTCATTGCCTACTTAATTTTCATTCTTAAAGCCAATTTCCCAGGAACAGAAAGATGCAGGAATTCTTATAATGACATGCAGTGAGATTTTAATTCTAGTCAGTTACAGCAGTATACTTAAGGCAAAGATTCACAGAATTACCTCCGTGAAAAGACTCAATATATGAGTCTGTGAACTGCAACAGAAAAACATATTTAGATAGACAATGGAGAAAACAATTAAGAGCCATTCCAACACTACACAGAGCAGATGCAGGTTGCAACCATGACAATGATGGCAAATAGATTAACATTTTAGGCCCACATATTTTTCTAAAATATTCAACAGCAGTGAGATATTGGACTAGATTGTCCCTGATTACATTTTTCATAAACAGATAAAATCTTGAGAAGAAACAAGAAGCTGCCAGAGCATTATAATTCTCTTGGAACCAAGAGGGCAAATTTTCAAAAATTGCATCTTCCATTTGAACCAATGCATGGATGATTGATAAGAAGGCTTCATTTTCTATTTTGTAAAATTTCAGATTGGGGTACTAGAATTTCAAATTGCTGTGACCATTACTATCATCTTAAATTTACCTCTGATCATCATATTTCTCTAAGCCCAAAGAGCACAAACAATCTAAACCAAATAAATATGCAAATAAATCAAAAAGCAGGCAGCTTGTGGGGTTTTAGGAAGGTTTATTATATGCAAAAGCTGCTGAAAGTGTTTTTGAATGTGGCATTTTTGGCTATAAAATGGGCTTGTTAAATGGCTGCTACCTATTAAATAAAAGCACATCATAAAAAAGCAGTTTTCTCAGACAGCTATGATAGAAAAACAGAAAAAAAAATCAAATCATGATTTGCATCTCTGTGAACCAAAATAACACTTCCAAATGAATGCTTTTCTAAAAGCATTTCTTACAGCTTTTCTATTGTGAGTTGTTGATTGGTTTAGGTAATTTTTATTGAAGGCTTTATTTTTTCAGCAAAATGTAAAGAGTGTCATTAAAATAAATAGCCAATTAGTCAAGAAAACACTAATAGAGTAAGATGACCAAAGAGTCATTTTATGACAGTATACTTTTCTACCAAATCACTGTGTTTCCAGAAGGAAATCAAGCCTTGAAAGATGTCTGTTATCTGTCAGTGGGAGTAACATGGCAAATATGAGCATGAGCTAACCTACTTGAATGTGATAGTGTCTCTCAGCAGAGTCATGGTTTCCATTGTCCATTATTTATAGGACTGCTTTGAAATTAAAACATCTACTCTTTTGTCCATTTTTGTTTTGAAATGTGCAACTTATTTCTCTCTTCCTCACAGTCCTACTCATGTCCTTGCTACCTTGCACAAAGTCAACAATACCTTGGTTTTAAGAGAGGCCTGGTTGTATATTATCAAAATTATTAATCAGCAATGGCTCTTGATGAAAATAAAGGCCCCAACATGTGGTCTGTGAGTCACAGAAGTAGTGCAAGATACAGTGTGCTATGTTACTCATTTCTTGGGTGTAAGTAGCAGTGTCCTGAAGAACTCCAGAAGATTTGAGGACTGACCAGCTAATGAGTTCCTTGAAGATATTTACCTCATCAGACAGAGCTTAAGACTCATACACGAGTACTGCTGGCCTAAACCTCTCCTCAGGGTTAGGTGGTTGGTTATTCCCCAAAGACCCTGGTGCTTCATAACACTAAAGCAAAATTAAATCCTCTTCAGTGTCATCAAGAGCTCACCCACAATTTCTGGCCTTAACATACCAAGCGAGTGTGAAATCTGGCCTTAATAAGAGACAAGGGTGAATGCACAAGACAATCAGTAAAGAAGACATTGGTAAAAGTGTAGTGCTTCACTGAAGGTGCTAAGCAAGGAGCCTATCATGAGAATGATGTTCCTTTAATGAAATAAAATGACAGAAAGGATTGAAGGCATACAACTAGATACTATCTAGTTCACTGGGTATTATTTTTAAGATCTAAAAAGCTAGATCCTGTCAGCAGTTAACCCAAAGAAATTCTTCAGATGGAAGAAAGCTCCCACCTGGCCTAAAGCCAGCAAAAGCAGTAGCAAAATGAGGGTGGTTTCTAGCAAGTGAGTGAAAAGGATGAATGAGAAAACTTTCTTTTATCCAAACCCATGCCTGCAAAATCCAGTTAGTTCAGTAAGTCAGTGCATCTGTGAGGCTGGACTAGTGCCCAAACACTGAAATGCAACCCAGCTCACTGAGCATCCCTTGCTTCCCTCCCCTGTGGACAAAGTCACGCTCAAAAGAAGGGAGATCCAAACCCCTTGCTCAGTGTGCTTGGTTTAAAGTATTGTGGAAGAAGAAAACACTCAATAACAAAAAAAAAAAAAAAAAAAAAAAAAAAAAAGAAAAAAAACCAAAATAAAAAAAAAAAAAAAAAAAAAAAAAAAAAAGGGGGGGGGGAAAAAAAACCC
>JAAGNO010017207.1:4330-28050 GCA_033439905.1 Ceryle rudis
ACCTGGGGGTTTGGTTGATGTATTTTGGTTGGTTTGGATTTGGGTTTTTTGGGTTGGGTTTTTTTTTGGGGGGGGGGTTGGGGTTTTTTTTATATATTGTTTGGTAAAGCATATGTGATGTTTTGCTTCATTCAGCACACTGCATGTTCCCTCTCAGCCAGTGTTGACTCATTGCTTATATCACCCAATCTATTTTGACAACAATTGCTGTCAATGCAGTATGAGATGACTGAACATCCCCTATTGGTTACCATGAAAATTTGTTGTCTTCTTGGGGTTGTGAAAGGATAATGAAGAAATTAAATCTCACTAACCCATGGTCTATCATCAACAGGTAACTGAATAATAAAGCACAAACTAATTCCTAATTTTCATGTAATCTGTAACAGTAGAGTTCACCTTTTCTATGCAATCCTGTAAGATTTCTTTCCTGTCCTTTGGCATTAAACCCATTTTAACAAAGCTACAGGCAAAATTTTGCTGCATGATACAAGAAACACGCATCCTTTGAACTGAATTCAACCTGTTGTTGCCCAATGAGCTCCCCTTTATTTCTGTGGGTATTTGCAGCAGATGTGGCTTCTCTGTAGCTATGTTCAACTATGGATTTTCAGCTATGCTTAAGGGGCTTTAATTCAGTGGAGACATACATGTTGTTATATCTGGGCTATCATTGTGCTCTTCCCCAGACTGAACAGATGCTGTTTGATGTTGGAACAGCAGCACAACCAGGAAGCCTGGTATGCTGTGACCTAATGAAGTCATCGTTCCAAGACTCCCAGGGGTATTTGGAAAGCAGCTGGGATAAACTGCAGTGCTTTAAAATGGAGCTTGGTGAAGCCTGCTGTTGGCTGAATGCTTTTTTATATTTGGTATTCATATGAGCAATGCTTGCCAGCATTGAAGAAAGTGGCAAATCTGTGTTTTCAACATTGCTGCACTAACGATGCCAGATTTTCTTATGGCAACTGCCCAGGATCTTTCTGGTAAGAAAATAACAAAGAAAAAGACTCAGAAGAGGAAATGGGATGAGTTAATCTGGAAGGAAATATTGGCATCTCACACCCTACAGATAGTGGCAGGATTTCAGTATGAAGTTGGCATGGAAATATAGTGACCTTATTAAGATAATTACAGAATTGTTTCATGCTCTTTAATGCTCTCCCATTCACAGTCTGATTCATAGCAATGTGATACTTTGAACTTTTGACCCATCTACCTTCAGGTGGGCCTCCAGAGTTGTGTTGGCCTTTTTAGTTGCTTCTTAAATTCATGGTCTCGTGGTTACCCTTCTAGTAATATCTCATATACTTCTAACACAGTCTTGAATTTTTGGCTTTGGTGTCCTTTTCCTTATTTGCCTTAGTGAATTGATCTCAATATTCCATATGCTAATGTTATTCTTTCTACACAGATACAGAACACGTCTTTTTCATATTTTGCCTTGCTGGCATTTCATTTGTAAGCTTGTCATTGATGCCTTAGTTTGTGAACATCCTTCAGTGTTTTTTTGTCCTTGGAAGCCAATCTTTTCCTGTCAGTCTTAGACTGAGATTCTTAGAAGTCCCTGTCTTTTTTATATCTTTCTTTCCAGATTCATTAGTGATGTGTCTACACAGTTAGTTAAATGTGAGTCTAAAGTGATTCTTAAGTTGAGATTCAGCTGGCATCCTTGTTGCTTACCCGTATGTTTAAATGCATTCATAATTGAAGCTCTAGAGCACCTCAGGAGTGTCTCTGTCAGAGAGTCCTCAATAGAGGTGACCCAGGTTCTGAGAATTGTTCGTATGAGGGCCAAGCATCAGTTGTATAACACACCATATAAATCTTGTGACAAGCACTGGACCTTACTGAAAAAGCACAAATCTGAAATCTCATTCTTTTCATATACATGTGAACATGTATGTATTCACAACGTATGTGAGAAAGTCCAGGCAACACTTATCAGTGAAGCTTTTACTTTGATGATCTTTGCAAAGGAGTTAAATGTGGTAAGTTACATGAAGGGAAGTTCTGAATCCCTGCTACAAAGTCACAGTAAACAAGAATACAGTTTGCTTTGTTTTAGCCTAAAAAAATATTACTAAATTGTAAGATTTACAAGCTGACAAATAAAGCAGATGGTGGTTTTAAACTGAACTTCCCTGAAAAAAATGTAAATAAATCACAGTTTTCTGTATATGTGAAAGAAACCTAGTCTAATCCTTTGAAACAAGAGAGAGAAAGATTATCACTGAAGATTTTGTGCATAGGCGTATCTGGTTTACAGGAAAATGAAATGAAAACATAGTTGTAAGTATTTCAGAGGAAAAAAAAAATCAGTTTCAGTCATATCACAGAATTTTTTTAATACTGTTCAAAAAGTACCTGACTCTACATAAACACCAACTATAACATGATGTAGACAATTGAGAAACAAGCAAATGTATTTTTTAGTGCTAAAATAAATAACATCTGTACAGGTAGAAAGCAAAATGAAAGCTGATAAAAATCTTAAATTTTATGAAAAATCATTTTCCGTTCACATAAAATAATAACTTTACATTCTCTATTTTTTAATAGTATAAGCAGCAACAACATAAAAAAGAACAAACACTCACAGAATGTTTGAAACCAGTTGTTCGTAAGTTATTAGCAAATTAAAAAAAATAATTACAAGCACTTGTAGCCCACACAAATCTTTTAGAATTGGCACCATCTCTCTAAAACATCTATATTCTATATAGATTTCTAATTACAAATACCACCAGCAGCTGCCATATAATCCTATTAGTACATGTAATATACTTAGTATATTTGTTCCCATTTGGCAGATTGGAGTGACTTAATGATTATTGTTTTTTTGTACTATTATTACTCAGATGAGACAAAACCACCAATATACACCAGTTCATCACCTAGATTAATTTTTTACTTACCTTTATGCGTTACTCATCTGTATCTTTTTTCCTTTTCACAGTATAAAATTGTAAGTGGAAATTTCAGAGATTTGAACAGAGGGTATAATAATAAAAAAAACACAGAAAAAAAAAAAAAAGTGAATTCAGATAATTCAACCAAAGCCTTTAATACATGCAGTGCACATTGAAATGGATAGCAGATGAATGATTTTCTTGTTGACGGAGAGTATTGACTTTCTTTTATGAGATTCGTGAAACTGCCAGAAAACTGTGACCTGTTTCTTATTTTTGGACATGTTCTTTCACATCCCTTAACACATTTAGACAAAGTATAATCTTCCCATTGGGATACCTGCAAGAATAGCAATGGTAAAGAAGAATGGTGGGAAAGTACTACTCACGAAGCCTAGCAAGCTGCTTCAAGAATGAACCTAATAAAATAAATCTGCTGTTTGATTCAAAAGTGGGAAGAACATCCTGTCATTATTCTCTGCTGAAGCAAATAACCAAGATCTAGATTTGGTTGGCCACTATCAAACTTTGATCTTCTTTACACAAGTATTAATCTGGAGGGATTCCATTGACCAATAGGTGAAGGGCCAATGCCAGTAATGGACTTCAGCATTTAAAGTTATGAAGTGTAATATTTGCTCTAGGGTGGAGGCCAGAAACCTTTGTTAAATGTATAACCTTACTGTGAAGTTTGTGAGAAGAGTCAGGTGTCCAAGAAAGCAAGGCAACAAGGAAAGAGATGTCTGAGATTAATCTACTGAAGTCAGTATGGAAATACAATGCATAGAAAATACTATTTTTCAACTGGGACCCATTTCTGGACATGGCTAGAATTTTTGTTTCAAAGATAGATGACCTTTGTAAAAGATGGTTGGAGGAAAATGAAATTAATCCTTTTTTTTTTCTGAAATCTCAGAGAACTGGGAACCTCAAGTTTAATTACTTCAGCTATCCAAGAAGATTCAGTCTCTTCCTTTCCATGGAGCTGTCTGAGAACTCCATGTGGAAGAAAAGATGGTTGCAGACACAGAGGTGAGGAAGGGCATGATTTCCCCTCCTGTCACTGAAGAACATTTCAGAGAAGTACTTAAGGATTTCTTTAGCCAATAAATAGCACATGAAAGATGTTGTCTCTACTTCGTAGTTAAAATACTAACCTGGTTCCTGCTTCCAAGGTTTTTAAAGTATTTTATATTAAATGGTCACATACCATTCCTAATTATCACAAGTGTATATTCTATCAGGGTGCAGAGTAGCTCTTCCTTTTCTACTCTGCAACTCATGAATTTGTTTCTATCTTGTGAAGTTGCCTTCATGAGAAGAACAGGGGATACCTCAACACTGAGTGATTAGAACACTTTCCAGCCATGAGGAAGATTTCAGACACCTCTGTCAATGGTAGGGTCTGAATTTAGTCTCTTGCCCTGTGCTTGACTTCTCTAACCTCAAGGTTATTATGAAAACAGCAGCATAACCAGACCCAAAGCCTTAAAACAAAGGATGATTTCTACTCCATTTTGTGGGGAGTGTGATTCTGTTGGTCTCTGTGCTGTGCTCTGTGTACTCACTGATGGGATATACAGTGTTCTAACCTATGAACCACTGTTTTCTAGATCCCTGATGGGTTTTAGCATGAGATAAGGGCAAAGATCCTTAGATGTGACAGGACAAGGGGTAAGGGTTTGAAACTAAAAGAGGGTAGATTTAGACTAGATAAAAGGAGGAAAATTTTTCAGTGAGGGTGGTGAAACACTGGGACAGGTCTCCCAGAGAGGTGGTAGAAGCCCCATCCCTGGAAACATTGCGGGTCAGGTTGGATGGGGCTCTGAGCAACCCAATCTAGTTAAAGATGTCCCTTCTTACTTCAAGGGGGTTGGACTAGATGACCTTTAAATGTCCCTTCTAACTCAAAACATTCTATGATTCTATGACTCTGTGTCAAGATCAGGGTAGCTCTGAGCATACACAGACATACAATGCTAGATGTCTGAGTAATGTGAAGTTTAATGGTGGTTTTAAAAATCACTTTTAGATGTAGGTATTGAATTCTGCTGCAATTCTAACTTTAGGCACCAAAGTCCTTTTTTTGGGTCAGCCCTGGCACCGGTCTCCAGTGGAAGAAAAAAGTCATGGTCTCATTATTGATTCTGAGCATATTGCTCTGGTTTCCTTAAGAACCTGACATTTTTTGTATGCTGTCTGTTGCTGTCATATTTTTTACTCTCACCTCATAAACAAGGTATTAAGCAGAATAGCAAAGTTTCCTTTACTTTCCTTTACAGAATTTACATCCACAGTTTTCAGTCTGGTCTTGGTGTCTCTAAAGAAAAGATCCTCAGGTGAACTCCACTAACATCCAGAGTCTGAATCACAGATTGGACTTCCCATTTACTCTTTTTGGAGATGTTATTCTCTCATTTTGACCACAAAGCTTTCCTTTTGCAAACATAGCAACTGAGTAAACATTCAAGCAAGCTACCTTTTTTTTTTTTTATCCATTTAGAACTTGTAACAGTTCATTTTTAACTAACATGTAACTTTTTCTTTGTTTTTGTAGCTGGCAATCAGTGGAAGAAGCCAGCACCTTGTGATCAGTCAGACTCCCATGAAACATCAGCGAGTGCTTTGTGGACCGTGATCTAAAAATCTCTGATCTAATATATCTGTATGAGTCTAGGCACAAAATGTTTAGATATAAGTACAAGGAAGCACATCTCCAAAGTCATGCAATTATTCTTCAGAGACAATTAAAAAATACAGCTCTTCTTCAATATTGCTAATACATCTTCCCAACTGGCCTGACAGAATGATTTACTTTATTTCAAAAGCACAGATTCCAGAGGTGGTTACACCTTCACTCTTCAGGGTTGGTGTCAAGCACAAAATAAACAAGTGATTTTCCAAGGTCCCTGTGGTCAAGAAAGACAATAATTTCATGTCCTTTAATTCCCTTTCTGGCAGCAGCACTAAATTGAAAGGCAAATTCAGGCCATTCATTTGGTACTTGCACATTCTTTAGTTAGATTGAAAAGTGTTCTTGGTTGTAAGCTTTGCTTTTATTTCTGAAAACCCCTGCCATTATATCTTCATGTCCTAAGCACAGACTAGCATACAAGTAGCATAATGAAATAATAATGCCTGTCATCCAGAATTTTCTTTTTTTCTTGTGTTAAACCCACTGACTTCTTCTGTCAAAGGACTTTCCAGTCTTGCAGGTCTCCCAGAGAGAATTACTACTACAGTAATTATATAATTGTTATCTTCTTCACCAAAAAACCTTTCTTCCCTTTATTGAAATCCAAACATATCATACAAGGTGATATTAGTGCATTCCAATCTATACAATTAAAATGGATTCTGCCTTCTTTAAATGGCACTAAGGCTGACCTATCTTTAATTAATTATAGACCAAGAACAGGGAGTTATACTTTCAGTAGGTTCCAGCCTTGGTTTCTTGTACAATTAAAATTTCTGCTGAGAATGAATGATATAAAAAGATGCTTGAATCCTTTCAAACTGAGAGTGAGCAAAAGTGTTTAAAATTTGTTTTGTGTAACATTAGGACTTTAGCCTCTTAGAACATGTATTCAGGTGTTAGATTGAGGGTTTTGTGTATGTGTGCATGCATGTGCACATGCATACATATATCATCTTGGGAATATATATGAAAGTTGTCAAAAAGCTCTGAGCAATAGCTATGGACAGGATTGTGCAGAATTGCAGTTTGGGAACAGAAGAGG
This sequence comes from Ceryle rudis, assembly GCA_033439905.1. Lineage (NCBI taxonomy): Eukaryota > Metazoa > Chordata > Aves > Coraciiformes > Cerylidae > Ceryle > Ceryle rudis. Next base: position 10,983 of record JAAGNO010017207.1, read on the forward strand.
TGTATTTATGTTGAGTCATGGTTTTACAGTTTCTATTTCTCACTCCTTTTTACTAATTATATTTCTAAAAGAAGATTTTATTCTGTCTGTATAATTCTTATTTCCACTGTTGATTACTTCACAAATTTTAGCAGGAATATGTTAATATTAAGTGTCCATCAATGTAAGATAAGTCTACAGAAATGGGAACCTAAAAGGCTAGTGAAAGATCAAGGTGAAGAATGTTCTTGTAAGGACATTGGTGAAAAGCTTAAAGAGAACAGACAGTAATAGAATCCCTTTGAAACTCACATTAACTATCTCAGTACACTCTGTATATATCAAAACAAGATTGCACTGGTGGGAAACATATATTACCACATGTAAGTCTTCTATGAACAACATTTAAGCAGTCTAGACTCCCTAAATGAGAGTGTTTGTGTCAGACTGACAACATGCCCTTCCCTTAAATGCGGGTCGTAACCTGTGAAAGAAGATACTTTTCTAAAGACATGAACAGCTAGGGAATGATAAGACATGCTACCACTATGAGCCAGGAGGGCAAAACCAAGCTCTGGTCTGAAAACTATACAACGGCAGAGAACTGAGTCTGCACTAATCAGTCGTGCAAGGAGGCAAGAACTACATATAGGCATAGCTAGTAAACGACTGTACCTGGCAAAATAAGTGTGCCCACAGACTGCTGTTGGATAATGCCGCCTTGTGCAGCATGTACAGAGTCACTAGAGTATCTCTGTGAGGTGCTAGCCTGGAATCAGTCATCTATTACATTTTTTTTTTTTAATAATGTTGTTACACAGCAGATTGGGATGCAGCACATAATGGTGAAATTAGTTTCCAAAAGGAATAGAAAATGCTCTTTGCTAAAGTATGTGAATGTGCTTTCATATTTTTGTTTGTTTGTTTGTTTTGTTGTTGTTGTTTCTTTGATTAAATATTTATTCTTTTGGAATGGGGAGAAAAAGGGGGTATGAATTTTGATTACAAAATATTTGTTATCTTAGAAGAAATAAGATCAAGTGTTTTGAAAATGAAACATAGCAGTCTTATTTCAAGGCTCCTTTCCATGAGGCTGTCTTCTGTATAAGGCTATATCAATTCAACTTTGAATTGAAGTACATCACTCACTACTTCATGCTATCCTTAAATAAAATAAAACAAACCCATAAAAGTTTGGCACCTGAGGACGACTATATCATGAAGGAGAGAGCCAAAACTGTGTGCGTTTAGGGCCTGACTTACAAGTTCTATGTAACTACACCTATCAAAAATTATTTAGCTTCTATTCAAACTTTAAAACTCTTCCCTGCCTTTATTAAAAAAGTGCTGTGACAGTATGAAGTGCACTAAACTGTACTAACTTGATATAGGAAAAAAATTATGAGGAATCCCCTTGCTTCTTCTGTGAGTTGCTAAGAAACAAAGACTGTTGGTTTGTATCTTATTAGGTCTTCTCTCTTTTAACCTTTACTCTGTATTGCTTTGAAAATGTTTTCTTTTTTTTTTTTTTCCTTTTATTTTTCTCACAGTTCATAGCTGCATGGCATCAGCAGCTAAGTTAAAATTGTTGCTTATTAAAGAGTAGCTAAATCACCTCTAAGCGGATTTTGACACAGGGATTTTTTTTCCCCTATATATGAATTATGATTTTGACAACATTTCCACTGACAGTTTGCATTCTTCATAATCCAGATTGGTCTTCTAGAATTCTATCATTCAAAGTATGGAGAAAATCCTTAGGGTGTTTACCTGTTCTTTACAAGCAAAAACTATGGGAGCCCAAATAAGTATTTTAACTGGTATGTTAGCATAAGAACGTCCATAAAAATGTGTTAATTTCAGTGGGGAATGCAGCTATAATATAGCTTGGTAGTGCTGCTAGAAAGAGAATATTCACCTCAACAACTTGCCCTGATAAGGGAATTATAAAACAGTGCTCCAGAAAATATTTTTTGCTACTTGAATATTAGTTGGCAACATGGTGAAATAGTCAGGAAATCTTCCTTGGGTTTTGTTGCTGTGAAGGTGAATCCAATGTTAACAAATTGAATTTCTGATCCTGATAGAAGAGAATTTCATAAACAAATGTGTAGATTGTGAAGTCACTTGTAGAGCCCTCCATATTGCAGTCACTCACTGCAAAGCCTCAGCTTAGTGATATCCACGTGTAACGTATCACAGACACAATATGCTTCAGCAAAAAGTTTGGTAGTTACTGAACATACATTACTGCTTTTTGAGATCTTCATAGAAAAAAAAAAGAAAGAAACCTTGACAGGTTGGTCCCAGATTTGAGTCTGTTAGAAAATGTACATTCAATGTTTGGTCTTCTATTCTTGATAAAAGATCAAGGTTCACTTCTGGGTAAGGAATCAGAGTAAACAAACAAAACATTGTACAGTTGTTTACAATCTCATTTCCCCCCTGCCCCATATATTGTACACACTGTTCATTGTAATACTAAAGCAAAGCACTTGGTATGTAACTGATTAAACAGACTCCTTATAAGCCCTCAAAAATAGATTCAGTGTTTCTGAAAAGCCCATGTTTTTTTAAGGCCACGATAATCTGCCAAGAGTAATTTTGTCTTTAAAACAGCATAATTAATCTGATGTTTCCACTTCTCAAGTAATTCTTCTTCTTCCTCTCCCTTTCTCACAAGATGACCCAACATCTCTCACTCTACTTGCGTAACCACTGCAGATCTTGAAGGCTTGGCTGTCCCCTCACTACTTTTTTGTAGTTGTTGAGATCCAACATCGTCTTGAACTACATTCACAGAGAAGAAGAACTTTGAGTATAATCTCTGATGAGGAGTGTGTCGTACTTTGGGGAGGATGGGATACAGAGAGCTGATTCAGAAACTGGAGAGCTGGGAGATGCGCTTCCAGAATCAATGGAGTCTCTAAAAGGAGAAGGAGGAGTTAAAGCTACCAACTCCTCTAGGTCTTGCTTGGCTGATGGGGTCTCTGGAGTGCCTTCTTTGATGCTGCCATTTGAAGGTTTCCTAGCTGACTGCGAAGCGCCATTGACTTCAATGGCAGGAAGAGGTTGGATCTCTGCAAGTGTGGTCATTGTTGTAGGGAGCTGGATTTCCCGTGGAATCAGGTATGAAGAGCAGAGAGGAGTGGCCACCATTGTCCCTGGAGTGGCTGTTGAAAGCATCATAGAATTCAGCTCGCTGATATTGGCTGTAAAGCGAGTAACCACACTACTGATCTGCTCCATGAGGGACCCTTGAGAGGAGCTACTTCGCTGAGGAGGCTCTGACTGGAAGGTAGGGGCATCATCTTCTGTACGGCTAACAGAGGCAGTTCGGTGGCTCAAGGTGCTGATAGGTGATGGAGTCTGTGGTCGGTACTGAGCTGGGTATTGCTCTTCTGCTTCTGAAACATCATAAAGTGTTTTGGCACTGGCCTCAGGAAATGTAGCGCTGCTACTATGTCGGCTACTATCTGTGCTTTTAGAAAAAGGCTTTATCACTGCAGTTTGATTTGGGTTCTCTTTTTTGTTGATGTGGATTGACAACCGCTGCCAAAGGTGTGCTCCTCTGCTGCTTTTCTCATTCTGGGCCCAGGAAACTGATTTCCCGTTAGAGCTGTAAACAGAAATGAGATAAGACGGTAACTTGCATCAAAGGTAAAAATTTAATCACTGTAGCTATACCATGGGTATGTGGTATACCAGTGCTAATATGCATCATAAAGCTGACTGTAATTTCATCTATCTATTGCCATATATCTGCATCTATAATTTATACCTTTATGTTCTAGGAAATCAAGTGGAGTGTGCCAGGTCATTTCACAGACCATTTGTGCATCTGCCTGTGACCTACTCTGTGATAGTTCATGGCCACTGCTGACCCCTCTGTTGTTGCCTTTGGGACACAGGCAGTGTCCATCCTGGGGGAAGGAACATCTTGATGGCTTTTCTTCCATTGGATCAGTGTCAGGAAGGGTACCTGTGGGACTAATGGATGCATGGAGGAGTGGGGAAAAAGTAAATGCTTGAAGGGGATAGGTGAGAGACCTGGACTGGCTGGGTTGAAGAAGGTAGGTATACAGGATTGCCTGGGACCAATTAGTGGTAAGGAGCTTGGTATAGGATGCTGGATTCATGGTATGGGGCAGGGAGTGTAGATTGGGAGATGGAGTAGTGTTTGGGAAAAAAAATAAAATCTGTTTATATCTCAATACTTGAAAGTACTGCAGCAATACTGAGAAAAGGGCTTTACTGATTGTTGGTGGAGACCTATTGGGTCACCTCTTCTTCATCAAGGTTCTTTGTAACTTATCCATCAATAAAGAAATTACTTTTTTTAATTGCAGGTCAGTTCAAAGAAGAAAACTGTATTCCTAGAGGAAATAAATATTGGACAAGCTATACAAGCAGCTTTTCATGATGACCTGAATTTGGAGACAGCAATAAACAGCTTGCTCCACTCTCCTGCAAAATGAGTCCTTTTGGGGTAATTTATCTTCTGATCCCATCATACCCTGGTTTTTATAAAAGTTGCTTATTTTTCTCTTTTTGATACCTAAGAAAAGATAGCAGTGGCAGTCATAAATACACGGTATGAACCCACTCCTTTCCTTTTATACCTCCCTTAGGCTGATGAGCTGGTGTCACATATATCAACCCATAGTTCGTTGGATTAAGAAAGACCATTGGAAATATTTTTTAGCTGAAACAGACAATGATTCTGAAATGATGTCAACAGGAAAAACATAATCTCCACATATAAGTAAGCATGATTTATATATAAAAAATAACAGAACTCTAAACATTTCACTTCATTTTCCAAAATGTTTGCTACAGCCATTTAATATTTTTGGAAAGACAATCACATTGGAGACCCTGGCACAGCATCACAAATTTGTTGCTTGTTTGTTTGCTTTTTAAGCCTGAAATAGATATACTCACACATTAGCCTGCAGTGTAACAGTTTGCAAGACACACAGTTTAAACATGGATGACTTTATACCAGCTTTCATGTGGAGGCTTGCCACACACTAGCAGTTTAATACCTCTTCCAGTCATCTAAAAACAAAGTTGTGCTGAGTGTAAGCAAAACCTTCACGTGGGTTCACATCCACAATTATGTTACATGGAATTATAATGGATCATGTAACACAATATATGCAAACAGCTTTCCCCTTCACAAGCAGCATGACAGAATCCAGTAGGCAAACACAATGTAAACCAGTAGGTATCTTAGGAGAAGCTAGACTGCGAGATGGTCTGTATGAGCGTGTAAGAGTTCACCCCTTTGCTGCAGTGATCACCAGGTTGTTATCTGGATCTCAGAAGTTAACTGTTATTCACCTGCCCCCAAAATGATAGGTAGAACAGCTGGTGGCTTGCAACTTGCGGTTCAGACTATCGCTTCCTTTTGATGTACCTCAGAGCAAGAATGAAAAGCAAAATGTCATCTGTAGCACTGATCATTTCAACTCTTGGCATCTCTGTGGATGTGTTTCTGAGCTGAACAGGAGCTGGCACTAATGTCTTTCAAAGGAAAACTGTTGCCTCTGAGGAGTGCTCCTCTCACTAGTGCTTGTCTCACTAGACCATGTACTCACTGGGTTTTGAGAGATGTTTGAGAGCCCTGGCTTCTTGGTTATGCTGAGTCCTGAGCTCAGTGGGAGCTCAGTGAGAGCAGCAGGAGCAGCATTTGGATGCTTTGTCAGATGACACCTTGCCTTTAGTTCTGGTATGATGACCATGAGACATCCTATCAGCTCCTGTTGAGTTTGAGCTGAATCAGGAAGCTGGATGAACCTGCAGTTTCAATCTGGCAGAAAGAGAGGGCCTAGTTCCATCCCTGGATGTCCTCCCTGGTGGAGTCTCTTAATTCCTGTTGAGTTCAGAGCTCAGAGTGATCTGTGACAGACCTGCCTGATACAGAGTTAAAATAAATGCCATTAATATGAAGGATTAGCAAATGAAAATAAAAATTGCTTGCTCCAAAAAAGTGGTGCATTCTAGCACACCTCCTGTCTTCAAGCACTGGCTTAGTGCAAGTGTACAAACCCTAAGGCTTTAAATGTGTACAGGAGCACTAAATGCACGCAGTCATTTTCCATTGACTGAATGTCAGATTGTAAGAGACTGTGAAGGGAACATGTCACTCCCTGGTCACCATTCAGGTCACAATTATTAAAGTGACAGAACACTGTAACAGGCTGGCCAGGGAAGTTGTGGAGTCTTCTTCTCTGGAGACATTCAAAACCCACCTGGACACATTCCCGTGTGACCTGATCTAGGTGATGCTGCTCTGTCAGGATAATTGGACTAGATGATCTGTCAAGGTCCCTTCCAACCCCAAACATTCTGTGATTAAGGGGGAATATGAGGCTGAGAAGCCTGACGAAAGGAAAAGGATGAAATGTGGGGATATGTCCAGCCCTTGGTGAGGACAGCTGACAAATCTTCAGTGGAGTAACTGTCACCAGCCCCCCGAATTCCAGTTTGGTTTTATCTCAGTTTTGGCTGATAAACTTGTTTACTGCCTTCGCTCTGTGCCCAAGAGTACTTAAGCTGTATGTGTGGCTTGCAGGGAGATCCTAGGGCTGTAAAAGAGACCCAGTGGCTGTTTGATGTAAATTTTGTGCAAATGCCTGAAAGACTTGACCATTATTCATTTCAAATTCCTTGATATAAAAAAAATGAATAGGAAGCAAGCAGCAATTTATCAGTAAGGAATGAGCCCTATATTTAAAATCCTAGTAGTATGCCCAGCAATAATTGGAATTGTTATCTCAGAAATGTATCATCCACTTTATCATACTGCATCTACTTGCTACAAAGTCAGCACTGGACTGAGGTGTGCAATAATTTATCACCTCTCTGAAAGTAGCACCATTTGTTTTCTTATATTGGGATGAAGGTGGGTTATGGGTAAATTGCAGTGATAATACTTTAAGATCCTGCTCCAGCTGCTCCTTGCTACTCTGTCATGTTAACTGACAACCACTGAAATGCATACAATTTAAAAACAGAGCAATAAAGATAGATCAGAGACATAGATTATGATGACTACTAATGTAACTGTTTATATTTATTGTGCCCAGCTCTGCCATGACCCTTTGATGATGGGAAACTTTAGGTCAGTGAAATTTTAGACTTTTCTTGCAAACAGATTTTGTCTTGCTTAGATGACAACACAAGAATTACGCTTTTGAGCTCCCAAAGGAATTCCACTACTAAGTTTGGCCAAATACACATTTTTCTAATCCACTCTGCTTTTCTTTTGGCATATTGCATTGAACAGAGCAGAGCAGAGAATAGGTCATATTTGCAGAAGAGCAAACTCCAATCAGTGACATAATTTCCAAACAAAAATGTTACCAAAACACTTTCTATTTATTAAAATGAAGCCTTTTGCATGGCATGTTTTTTAAATTTCTTTTACTAAAGGTTAATTAGATTCAGCTTTACGTACAAAAGGAATTTCCTCAGTGACAGTCTTATTAATTGTTTCTCCAGTCTCTTTACTAAAAGCTGCTTTGATTTTGATAGCTAGACTTCTTCCCAGCCTGCTAGACCTATCATGACATACTATATACAAGAAATGAAAGTGGTATAAATAAGAGAGGTTTTGAAGCCTATGGTATTTCACATGTTTCCTCTATGGTTGTCCACTTTCTGACAGAATAGTAATTAGTAGTCTCATTAATTACCCCAAGTTGCTAAAATTAATTTGAGTGCCTAGGGACTAAATATTATTTGAAAGTAAGTCACTTTTTCTTTATGTCTTTAAATGAAATAGGAAAATTAGTTTAAAATGATGGAATTTATTATTCTCTAAGAAAGTTTAGAATGCATAGCTACATAGTATTCACCAGTGGGAACTGGAATGCAAGGGGAATCAATAAAGATTAACACAAAACTTTAAGAGAATTTTTGTTCTGTATAATGTACCAATATGAGTATCTGATTCCAGATTTTAAATGATACAACTGACAACAGATACTGGGCAGTAACTTGATAGCAACCTGTATGATCTGCTTGCAATCTGTCTTCACTTGAATATAATAAGGAATTATTTAAAATTCTTTAATTTATAAATACATGCATGTAAGTATATTTCAGAACACTAGTGTAAATTTTATTGATCTGAAATTGGCAACAAAATTATGCTTATATATTTCAATGGCGGAAGTACTGTTGCATTCAAATTTGAAGTAATAAGCTGTTTTTTTAAAAAGCTGAGGCAGTTAAGTTATTGCTGCAACACAGTGCAGACCAAACCTGCATCTTAAGGATGGTGTTCTCTCTTTAATCAAGAAGTCTTTCTGTCTTGTCAACAGAAGCATCTGGCAATGGTAAGCAGGATAAACTTGTGTACTTAGTCCATACAACTTTCTGTCAAGGACAACTCTTGTTATTCAAAATTAATAAGAAGCTGTTGTCTTTTTAGAGTCCTCTGATGAAACCCTATTAAAGACTCAATGATAAAATTACCCTGCCTGAAAAGGATTTGTGTGTTATCTGTAGGTTTAATTAAAAAATGACTCTTCATGATGGGTGATCTGAGTGTTTGCCTGTGATGCATGCAAGCATGGGCACATGTGTTATTTTGTTTTTCTAGCCTTGTCACTTGAGCCAATCTCAGATCAATGTACATTTTGCTTGTAGTGATCCAAGTTCTTCATCCTTGGAAGAATGCAAGTGCCTTGCAACATGCTAAAAACACTGAAATAAGTATTTCAAGTGGTGTCCTGGGACTGTAGGACAACCTGGATGACTGGCTAAAACTGGACGCATAGCCTTAAGGTGTCTAAACTAGGTCAATTCTACCACTGTAATGATTTATGTTGTTGCTATTCCTCTCATTTTAAATAGCTTTTGAGGAAACCTCTGCATGCCTATATAGTTGTTTCCCTGAGCGACAAACAATTCTGCCGCACACAAATAACCTGCCAGTAATATATCACTCAAGTCATGTAGCTTAAATTATTCCCATGTTGCTTGTTCTATGGAGATAAATAAGAACGAAACACAAAAGAGGAATGATACAGGGCAAAAATTAATTTTGTCCTGTCCTGAACTCTATAAGTAAACAGCCCATTTTGCAATTATTTTGCAAACAGAGCTGTTTTCTGTTAACATTATCAAGGACATTTATTTATATTACTTCATGAACTGTAATTTGTTGACACCTTTATTCATGAAAATCACAGATTATATTTATATGAATGAATTTAATATATAAGGATGAAAGAAACTATAAAGTGAGAGAGAGCTGATGGACAGAAACTTTGCCAGTGACCTCCCAGTGCAGTCACCAGTGATACTAATGCTGGCAGCTGCTTCAGCAGCATGCCTGGTTAGAATGGGAAATAAGCGTCTGGTATATGAATGAAACATTTCTAGGATGCCTATTACCATGATCCAAAATGTAAAACTGATTTTGCTACCAGATGTAACATCTTTCCTCTATTACTGTGACCTCATTGCAATTGTTAATTAAGGCAGTGAGTGCTGCGTTTCAATTCTCGCCTGAAAAAATGTTATATCTCTGCTACACTGGAGCATCCACAGGATGGAGAGAGGATAGTGATACCTCTTAAATGGTGAGTTTTGCTTCCCAGTTGAATCTACAAAGTCAAGGGTTGATTTGAAATCTATCCTCTGCAAAGAGCATACAACTGAAGGAATTTCATGTGTCTCATTTTTCTGACAAATATTTACAGATGTATTTATGCACATGGGACTTACCAGCAGTTTTAAACAGCTTTGTATTCATTACATTTAGCCAAATCAGAAGTCAAAAAAAAAAAAAAGGATGTTGTGAAGCCTGCTTTGTGAAGGCCTCATAAAACATTCAATTCCATAACTGATTTTATCAAATATACGTGAATGATGCTCATAGGTGATGCAGGATGTAGAAACTTCTCTTAATCAGAAATAGCCTTACAAACAATCATATAGTATACCCATTACGGCTATTTTTTCTGTCACTTTTCATCTTGGAAAATCCCAAGCCATTTGTAAGTGTAATATACAGAGATAGTTAGGTCCTGATGTGAAAAATGTCTACTCTGGGGTAAAAATAATACATAGAAATAATATTGCATGAGGGATTTGAGAACATGAGCTGAACAATATCACCCTGTGTAAAATCTCACATAATTTTTTAGACTGAAAGGATGTAAGTGGGATTTGATCAGAATCATCATGGGACCTCTTTGTCCTGTGGGATATTTTTTCATTATTCACAAATGGTCAGACCCCTGCATCTGTCTTTTTCCATCACCACTTCACCCCAGTGACTTCCACCACTGATCTGATACTCACTGAGACAGGAGAGTGGCACCTACTTTCCTTTCTGCAACACCCACGTTCCCTCTGGGAGTTTCCTAGGCTATTCAGTAGCAACTCTACTTAGCTCATGAAATTCATCAAGGACCACTGGCCAAGGACACTATGGCTGGAGACAACAAAACACTGCCATCAAACGCAATTACACTCTCTGTTAAGCAGCAGGTGTTCTTAACTGTTTGAGTAGGTCTTGCAGCTGACAGTCTTGCTGTGGAACTATTAGACTGACACAGTTTCCAGTCTTTTTGACTGTTAGGGCATCCTCTTTAACAGGAACCTTTTTCTCCTCTCTACTTGACTCAGATCGTTTACAGTCTGGAATGCAAACAGATTCTTCACTGTGAAGATATAAAATATAAAAAAGAAATTTTTCAAGTGTATATGTATGGCCAGGCAAAACAAAGCTGAATACTGTACAGCAAAATACAGTTGATACTGTTGTTTGACATTACAGATATTTTCCTTCTTTTCAAAATTCTCGTATATAGTGACTCCAGATAGATTTTAAATGAAGAATAAATATCACTGAAGGCAATGTAATGTAGGAAAATAAAAATCCAGACAACACTCAGACAAGAAACAGAATACCAGATGACAAAAAATAACAGGCATGTGTACATCGTGTACAAGACTCAACAATGCATGTTCCTGATGTTACTTAAACAAAAGGAGTCTCTCAGGTGTGTGCTATGTGGCATCACAGTTGATAGCATTATGTACATGAGTGAACATTATTGTACCCAAGGGGAACACAACACTATGCCAAGTATTTCACTGAACACCCTCCTGCAATGGTAAAATTCACCTGTGATGTAACACGTGGGAAGAGTAAAGGTATAATTTGGTCATGCTGTGCTCTAAGGTTATTTATATATACCTTACAGGGGTTTATAAAGAATGAGTAGTTCTTTCAATAAATGGTAAACAAAATGCTTCTAACTTGTAGCAGAATGTATCACAGTGATACAATGCTTCTTAAGAAAGCATATGTTTCGTGAAAGATATATAACCATCTGTGACATATGTGATTTATTAATTTATTAATTGAGATGCTTGGAGAAATTGATTTTCTGTCCTATGGGAGAGTTCAACATTTGGAAATCTGACTGGATGCGAGGTGAATAGCTGAAATCTCCAAGTATTTCACAGAATTAAATATTTTGAAATATTTCAAAAAAACATCAAAATGGCCTTGTTGAGAGAGTTCCTCCCATTAGCACTGAAAAAATGTAGCACTTGATATTCATGAAAATTGTAACATTGATGTATAATGTCACACAATATATAATTGCCAAAACAAAGTTTAAAAATAAATATATAAATTAAATTAAATGGAGAAAGTTATGAAAAAGATGCTCTGAACTCTATTTAAAATTAATTTGTAACCTTTGCCTAAAACCACTGTAAACCTCAGTGCTTTCCCATGAGATATTTTGATTGAGAAGAAACAACATTTTCATATTGAAAATGTTTTCATCAATCAGTTTTCCTCTGCTCTTTTTAAAAGCTCTTTTGATTAGACCTAGTGTAACCCCTAATATGTATCAGGACCACCATTCCAGAGGAGTTCTGGAGCTGCTTACTTCAAGTGTGAATGCTATCTCACTTCATCTGCTCTACTGGCTTAGTGAGTCAGGGATAAGGTTTCTCCTTCCCAAAGCACCATATTACAACAACATCACACAGGACACGTGGTTTGGATCACTCAGATGAACATGGTGCAGGGTTTATTTGGTGGTCAGATGGAACACAGAAATCAGCAGTGGCCAGGTATTTTCTTTTTTCTTTTTCTTTTGTAAACATACTATATGGGATGCACAGGAATTACAGACAGAGGATCTGGCCTGGCATTGTCCAGAGCTGCTCCTCTTGTTCACAGACATATCACACTGCCCTAAGGCCACTTGCTGTTTGCTTACCTGGTCATTGTAGCTCTCCCACCATTCCCCATACTCCCTTTTGGGGTGAAACACTCTATTTCCGACTTGTGCGGGGCCAGTCTCCTGCCTTTGTACCTAATAAATCACGACAACAACAGGAGCAAACAGAAAGAAGTGATTGTGTGCTCAGCTTTCTGTGACAGCTGCTGTGCAAAGGGCCATGCACATGAATGCTACTGTGGCAGTGGTGGGGTATAGTGCAAAGCTGCCGTGGGAGTGGTGGAATAACTGCATAAAACTCCAGACCTGTGCTACAGCAAACAAGGTTATGCAGAAGAGGTGATCAAAATGTTCTTTTCTTTTCTTTATATATATATATTTATATATAGGAGGAGTTAAAAAGTTGTACAGAATAAATAACACGCTAACCTTTTGTTTTTCATAATTTTTTCATTAGTCTGAAATGGTTGGCTAAACAGTTTAAGGGAAAAAACCACTTACATTAAGGATCAGTGAGAAATCAGCTGGTGGCCACGTTCTCAATCCAAACATTCTTTTGCTCTGATCCTCCACCTCTGTAACACTTGATTTGTTCCTCTGCTTGTCAAAGCAAGCACCAGTGTAGTTGATTTTTTAGATAAAATTTGGGTGGACTCACAGTTCATGTCGTGAATGGGCCTCCCTCTCTCCATTAGCAATAAAAGGAAGCTTAGCTGAGTTGCTGAGATGTAGACCTAAAGTGAAATCAACCCCAATCCTAGAGACCTGTAGAGTACTGTGAATGTTTTAAATACCATACTTTGCAGTTGGATGAAAAACTCACTTGGATAAATAGTTTAATACCTGAGGATCTATTTAATTCCTGGATAGTATACCAGAATAAGACCTGGTTATTGTTTACTCTCTGAGCACTTAACAGTGAAGTGAGCATTAAAGAAGTATTATGCTGGGTCTCTACCCAGTGGTGCATTTCACCCTAATTGTGCAAACTCTTATGCTAGGTGTTGAAATACCTAAATGCTATGATAAAATTTGGGCAATATGCATGTGCCCTCTCAAAGAGTTTGTGATATCCTGTTCCCAAATGCCATGAGCTTTATTCTGGATATTTAACACAGTTTTGTGTTGGGGATGCTTGTAAATTTTAACACTGCTAACATTACAGAATTAATGATTTATTTATTGTCCATTCACCTAATCTAGATAGCAAAAGGTACCTTGAAGAGAACAACTGTGTAAAAAGAAATAACCTGGCTACACATGAAATGAGGGTAAAGTTTGAATGCATTTGCAGCAGATCTCAGAGGCACTGTATAAATAACTAAAGAAGCAGCTTAGTGATCAGAGAGTGAACCAGAGGGAAAAAAAAAAAAAAAAAAGGACGTGTGCTTAGTGCAGAGAAGGCCTTTGATTTACAAATTATAACCTTACTGAAAGGAGGAAAACCAGGAGCTTTGTGGATTGGCTACCAATGTTTTAAGGGAATCCAGAGTGTGGTATATGCAGTGCTCCCAGATAGGCATGAAGCTCGCGCAGGATACATACATATTAAATGAAAGTCGATTCCTAGAGCAGAAGAAAAGTGGAGTGGCTTAGAGAGTAGATAAATTCACTGAAAATACAAAAGAAGACAAACTGGATCATACAAATTCAATTGGGGTAGCCAGGGGGTACGAGCAAAGAGAAAAGAATGTATAGAAACTTCACAGGAAATAAAAGGAAATAAAGATGAGGTGAAGGTGTTAGACATCAAAGAAAGTATAGTTTAGGAAGAGCAGGAGGGAAATACAGTTATATTCATTCCCAAAAACCAAAAGAGAGACTGTGTGCCCAACAAGACAGAGGGAGGAAAAAGTCAAAACTAAGAGAAGGAACCTGGAGACTGAAAATGCTCATAATAACCTGAATACTAAAAAGTAGCTAACAGAAGGAAACAGGAAGTAAGTCTTCTTGGCAATTCCTGAAGAACACCTGGTTAGAAAGCATGTGACACAGATAAAGAAACCCCCCAAATTGCCCATTCCCTGGTGATTAGCATCAGCACTTCAAATGACTTCAACCACTGATCTGATACTCACTGAGACAGGAGAGTGGCACCTACTTTCCTTTCTGCAACACCCACGTTCCCTCTGGGAGTTTCCTAGGCTATTCAGTAGCAACTCTACTTAGCTCATGAAATTCATCAAGGACCACTGGCCAAGGACACTATGGCTGGAGACAACAAAACACTGCCATCAAACGCAATTACACTCTCTGTTAAGCAGCAGGTGTTCTTAACTGTTTGAGTAGGTCTTGCAGCTGACAGTCTTGCTGTGGAACTATTAGACTGACACAGTTTCCAGTCTTTTTGACTGTTAGGGCATCCTCTTTAACAGGAACCTTTTTCTCCTCTCTACTTGACTCAGATCGTTTACAGTCTGGGATGCAAACAGATTTCACTGCTGTGAAAGTTACCAGAGAGACTACTCTGAATCTCAAGTTTTTCCATCCACTCAAGAGGAAATCACACTATCAGAAATAGTATGCTGTCACAGAATGCCTCAAAACCTTGAAGGTACTGCTCCACTGCCATTCATTCAATGATGAATATCCATGTAATTATGAAAACAGTGATCAAGCTCTAATCAGACCCCCTAATGTGCATCTAAGCGGTGCACTGAAGTAGCAAAGTTCTTTGGGTGACCATTCTAGAAAGGCACACCAGAGTGTCTGCAGAAAAAGGTGTTTCAGCTTTTAGAGCATATAAAGGAGATGATTTTTGCTCTAAGTGTCTTGCATTGGAAAAATGTCCTCTTCATGGTTGTTAGAACAAAGGATTGCTTTAATAGATTTAAACTGAGGTGAGAAAATACCCTTAAACATTTCTTTGCAGTTGTCATAAAAAATGATAATGTGAAAATGAATCTGGTATTTCAGCTGGTGTATGGAGGAGGAATAAAAAACTACAGTGTGAGCACTATTTGCAGGAATAGATTTATTTTCTCGTTTTCATCTCCCAAACTATGTATTGGTTAGAAAAGGGAGAGAAGACTTTGCTTCCATGCAGAAAAAGCTGCTACTAAATTGTGTTGAAAGATTTAAAAGATTTTGGGTCATTTTTAGTGTTTCTTTGAGGTCTTTGTGGGCTGGCTGTGTTATTTTTTTGCACAGGGGTGAGATATTTTAAGAAAAATGTTTAGTGATACATACTAATATGTTTTATAAGTGTTGATCAGTGACAGTAATTTTTGGAAGTAATTTCCAGTAATTCAGTCACTAAGGTGCTTGTCCATTTGGCAAATACTTTGTCACATCACTCTATCCTACACAGCAGTGCTCTGCGCCCTCCAGAGGGGATGAGCAGGGAGAAAGAAACTTACTCCTAGGCTGAAAGAAACCATGTGTGTTCTGCCTTGGCTTTTAGTGAATTCGATGTACATGTGATACACGTCAGGTTTAAAGGACTGTGAGACCTTTTCCTTTCCTTCTTCACTTTCCAACAGATATTCTCTTGTAGACCCAAATTAATGTATATTATGAAAAATAAAGGGGGGAATATGGGAATCATCATCCTGAATGAGACCAGTAATCATCCACTACAAAGCTGTAGAAACCAGTTTTAATTTGTAGCTTCCTAGGCTTTTTTTGCTGTTGTTTTGTTGTTTCTTGTTGTTGTTGCTTTGTTTTGTTTTTGTTTCCAGTGAAGATGTGAACCCCTGCACTGACAAGAGACAGTATTTAGATATGAACTTTATTAGACTATGCTTAAACTTTAGAACCAGGTGCTGGTATCCTGGTGGTCCTGACTTCATGTTATTGTGATATCCAGGTGTGTTCATGGCCACTCCTGCCCCTGTTCTCTCCTAGTTTCCATTCAGGTCTTGGATGCCTTCATCAGCAGTCCATTCCATATTGTAGTATATCCCCTATCTGGAGGTTGTTGGTGGCCCAGACCTCGAAAATATGCTATAACCCATATTACTGTATAGTTGGTCAAAGAATTAGGCAAATCCTTAAAAAATAGTCTGTGGGTAATGGTATAGATTCTGTAAAAATGTCCACACTGCACTGGTTGAGAAAGACTACTCAAAAACCAAGTGATTGTGACAGCAAATACTAGTATTTTCAGATAATCTACCCTTTGAAAAGAAAATCCTAACAATTAGAAACTGGCTTTTACTCTTACACATAAGATTTTTTTATCTTTTTTTTTTTTTTAGAAAAAAAGTTTAGCTAATTAAAACATATTTCAGAATATCCTTGGGGTTTTTAATACAATGCAAATCAAAGGTATTTTGCTGTGTTGGAGATGGAGAGCTGTCATCAATTCATATTCCAAATGCAATCTCATACTGCCATGAAGAAGTTATTGATTATTGAGCACCAAATGTGTGCTTGGCACTGCTAACCCGAAGGAAGAGAGTAGCCCTAATCAACATAGGAATGATGTCCTGATGAAACTGTACCTGCAAGTGTGGAAAAAGTGATGTTTCCACAGAAACACGTAAGAGGAAAAGAATTGTACAGCCAAATTTCATTGTAGGGCAATGAATAATCATGTATTTGGGGACTTAAGTTCAGCATTACTAATTCTTACAGTCCTTGCTAATTAACAGGATTCTGATTTTTGGTCTGAGATACTGAAAATGGTATTAGGTGTATAAAATTCTTTCTGATTAAAGCTTTTCCCTACAAGTTAGCAATAATCAAAGCAGATGACATCTATTATTTCAAACCCAAGCCTCTCATTTTGGCTATATTTTAATAAACCTGAATTAAGATTTTTTTAAGGCCTGAATGATGAAATGGGGAGAGGAGAGGAGAGGAGAGGAGAGGAGAGGAGAGGAGAGGAGAGGAGAGGAGAGGAGAGGAGAGGAGAGGAG